>WAAG01025105.1:2385-19569 GCA_013390105.1 Tichodroma muraria
AAAACTCTATGAAGAATAGTGAGCTACTGAGCATCTTCAGTTTAGAGATAAGTGCAGCTGCCTGGGACCTGGATTGCGCCTGGGTGCTGCTTCAGGGCAGAATCCCAAGGTAGCAAAATAAAAGTAAGAGATGGGTGTGACCGGCAGGATTGGGTTACCTGAAAAGCAAAACAATACAAAAGCTTTAATACAAAATAACAAACCAGAGAGAATGAAAACACAGTATAGGGTTAACCACAAAACTCAAGGGCCAGGGTGAAACAGTTACTTAGGTAAATTAGGCTAGGGATGGAGTCTAAGGAAAGGGAACCAACCAGGAGTAAGGATTAGGAATATGTAAAACACTGTGGGAGTAACACAACCGATGGGAGTAGTGAGAACTATGAACTTTCTGGAAACGTTAACATATTAACTCCGGGGGGTGATGGGAGTGAGTGTTTTGCTCACCCTGTAACTACGAGGGGCTTTCCCACGGCCTTAGCCTGAAGCTTTCATCAGCCCCAACGGAGAAACAACGTAGGTCTCTTGTGGCTGGCCTCCTGAGGAGTAACTGGCCTTTTTGGGATCATAAATGGCTGACACTTCATGAATGCTGCTTCAAAAACATTGTATTTACCTTAGTTGAGTCTTGGAAATAATATGGTTATTAAGGCTTTTTAAGACTCATGCTTGCTGTCATATTCTCTTGTCAAGATCTGTGGTGTAAATAATAAATTATGAGCGCACTGTGGGTGAAGGGTTTGGAGCCCATTCCTTTAAAACACAATGTCTAAGACTTGTTCTGTTGGATGGCTTATGTGTTTAAAGCTTGAGTGTATGTCTTGGGGAATGTACTGGAGCTTGTGAGTGTGTTCAAATTTACCATCACACTTGAACAATTACTAGTCAGTTTTAATATTCAGTGCTACAACGAGATAGTTAACCTGATCAAACTACCTTTTAAAACCCAGGAAAAAGACTCCTTTATTTCAGCAATGTTGGAAATGAACAAGCTTGCTGTGTATTTCTGTTCTCTGATGGAAGCTATTAAAGGCAGAACCAAATAATTCAGGTGAAATTCTGCTTCTGCATTCGTAAGGATTGACTGGAAATGCAGTACAGCTCCACATTGGTAAGAGTCCCAGGATTGCTCTTTTATCTTTTTTCTGTCTATTTTACTTGCAACTTCAGATTAATGTCATGTTGTAGTTTGATTTAAACCCCAGCTAGTTGTGCAGTAATCCCAGGTAGCCTGACTTCAGGCAGTCATGAGATGGAGCTCTTTCTTCCCTACAAGCCTGTTAGTGCAGTTCAGATTTTGACTGAAGGCCAGCTGTAGCCTGTTTTCTGGAAATGGTATAGAGGCATAAAGATTATTAGTATAGGGAAAGGAGAATTTCCCAGTCTTTGGTCTGCTTTACAGTTTTGTCTTTTTCAGCTACATTATTGACCTATCTGCTTTCCCTTACATGATATGTACTCCAGCACAGCAGTTCAAGTTTAATAGCTCTTGCTGGAAGAGGTTAAGAAGAAAAGATATGGAAAAATCTATTCATCTTTAGAAAGACTTTTAAGTGCTTTTCCGTAACAAGCTGTTTAATTATTCAATGCAGTGTAAACATAAACAGATACTCTTTTATAAGGAATAACTTCATTAAATATCTATTCAAAGCAGATGCATATATTTTCTGACATGGCAGAAGGACTGGAAGATACTTATCTAAGGAAGTGAAAATTTAGTCTATAAAATGATTGAATAATAGATATGTAATTTTCTAGCTTGCGTGTTCTTTCTGAGCACTAATGGCATTGTAGACCTCATAAGCTTTGCAGAAGAGTGTTTTAAATCTTCAAACTCAATGGGGCACACATAAGTTAGTGTACATACACAGGAGTATATTTGCATTGTGGCTCTCAATCTTACATACATTTGTGCACAATTGAGTCTCTCATGAGGAATGTAATTTACAACTTATCGAAATTCTCTAGGCTATAAATTTTGGTAAGCTTTTTCAAGGTTCATGTCCTCTGTGCCTTTTTGTAAACCTGCATTCTCAAATGCTCCTTTCCTTGAACCTCTCTGACTTGCAGGAGACTAATAGGGGCATTCCTTTTGATTTATCATCTGTGCTGTAAATTCTCCTTGCAAAACCCTGCTTGCTCCCCCTCTTCTTTGATGCTACCTGTAGTGCACTTTTATATGTGGTAGCTTGTTGCCAAGCTGCTGCTTGCCTTAAGTGACAGCCCTTGCTCTCAGTATGGCTGCCCATGGCTGCTTTTCACTTGAATTTGATTGCTAGGTGATGTATTTCTGGTTTGAAGCATGTGGGCTCAGGCATCTATGAGACTCTCCTACCCACAGTTAGAGGGTTCTGCTTCTCTGCTTCTTGTTTTCGCATGGGCAGTGCTGGATTGCAAGAGGAGAGTTAAAAATATTCTTAGAGGGAATTCATAAACTGTGAAATCTCTGAAGACTGCTTTTGTCCTAAGCCTCTGTACAACTTCTCTTTGAATGAGTTTGCAAAAGCCTTTCCTGGTCTGTAAAGTCTATGAAATCGGGTTATCCCTCTAGACTGCGATCCCAGCTGGAGTCTATCTGTCCCTTTAAAAGCTGGTGTTTTGTTCCAAATTCCATGAGGTGTGTTGCAGTTGACTTTTCTTTCAGAAAGGGCTTTATATCACTGTAGCCTGTACTCCCTTTGAGTCAGTTATAATCAGGAGCAGAATTTATGTGGAGCAGTAAATTGTGAACCAGCTGAAATTTGCAATGGCTTATCCATGGAATTCTTCCTGTGAAAGCTGTTTTGTACTCCCTCCCTCCCTATTGCTCATTACTGCGCCTCTGGAGTCTAATTTCAGCCACAGAGAAAATGACTGAAAGAAGGGTGAAATAAAGTTCTCTACTGGAGTTAATGCTTTTATATCCACTAACTGTATAGCTGGCCTACTTGTTGACATAAAGGAAAATGTCATGAGGAAACAAATAGCAAGCCCTGGCAGTTCTGCATCACAGCAGCCCTGTGACAGAGGAGACTGCAAGGGGCGTTGTAAGCTCCTTGCTTGCTCTCCCCCCAACCCTGCCCCTTGCCCAAATTACACTGCCCGTAGTAAAACATTATCCTTCTTAGTCTTGTGATTCGTTTTTTATCTTTCCCTTATTTTGATTTCACACCTATTTATGATCCTTTCCCCTGCTGCCTTCTCTGCCCTGGACTGACTGTGGGTGTAGTGTTGCCCACAGTATCTGCAAAATACAAATGGAATTAATAAAATAAAACTGTGATAACAGAAAAGAGGTTTTTTTAAATGGATTTTTTTTTCCCTAACCTCTGTGCTTCAAATATTTGTTTTACTATTGGAAAAAACTCAATGTTTTTCTGCTTTATAATCCGGAAGAGCTGCAAGCTTAATTTTGAATATATTCAAAATACTTTTTGGATATTTGGGTTTTATTGGGGCAATTATTATATAATAATACCTAATGTATGATTCATTTTAATCAATTTAAGCTGATTATTTGCAATATAGTGAATGTTCTAATTGGATGTTTCTAATTAAGCATTCAGTTGTAACTGATTCAGCAGCACTGACCGGGCTACATACAGGTATGGTCAGCCTTGTTTTCCTGTATTTGTTCTTCAGCTTTACATTTCATTATCTTATGGGAGTTATCTAATTGCAATATGATTGCAAGCAAGTCCAGTCATTTAAGAGCTTGAGAATGATCTACTGGATCAAATCTTCATTATAGTAGAATTCATTATTCAACTTCATTATTCATTACTGGGTCAAAGCACAGTGACTGAAACTTGTTATGTGCATGTGTATTGCTGCTTCTATTGTGATAATCTTGCTTAGTTTGTTTTGTGGGAAATGTTTTACTGTTCACAACTAACAGCATATCAATTTGAGCTGTGTGAAATAAAGACTGTGCTCTCAAGTCCGTGGCACTGACAATGAGGATCATTATCAAGGATGGGTTATGAGGATGTTGGTAAGCATGCATTGTCCTTGAAGAATGACAGAAAATTGAGTTTCTTCTATATGCCTTGCATGAGGCCAGAAGCACCCCTGCTTATTTTAAAACCCTGAATGTTTTTCCTCTTGTAAAATAATCACTTTGATTGTTTTGGACTGTGTTGAATATCTACTTGTTAGCACCGAACACAATTAATAGACTAGTAGTCAGAAAAAAAAATCAAAATCAGAAAGCATGATAAATTCTGAATATTTATAAATATTAAATATCTATTGTCAGCAAAATATTTAAATGCAATATACAGCACATTTCTATCATGGTTTTAACAAGATTTAGGGATAGAATATAATTCTGTTTGCCATATGTGGTTATTAGCACTGAGAAGGAGACAGTGAGCCTTTGCTTCAAGCTGTCAGTCTCAAGGAAAGTGTGAAAAGCTCCACTCAATTATCCATCATTAGCCACCACATCTCCAGTATCACGACGTTCTATGTCTGTTGAAACACTAGCAATTCCCCAGCCTCGTTTATTCATGTCATCCTGCTGTGGCTGGGGGGGCCAAATTTTGGGTTTTACTCCCTGATCAGTTAATGAAATCCATCTGAGAACAGCTGGGCAGGACAGCAAATACCCAGAGTCTTGTGTTAATCTCCCTAATGCATCAGTTCTTCAGTCCAGCATAGCAGGTGGGTAGTTTTGTCCAGTTAACAGCAAAACACCGGCTCTGCTGTCTCTCCTAGAAGATGGTCATGCCCTCCTTGCACTCTAGAGAACTCACATTCATCCTGGGTGTTGTCCACCCACCTCTTTAGTACCTGTGCCTCAGGGCAAGAGAGGCATTGCACCCACCCTTTGGGGCTCAGAAGCCTGTGCAGATCCGCTGGCTGAGAAGTGGGCTCCCTGGCCTCTCCCTGGTGACTCTGCCTGGCTTTCTGCAGAAATCAAGCTAGTTCATCTTCCAGACCCTCAATAAGATGCACTTGCACCGTTAAATTCCAATATTTTATGCATTTTCATTGGCTGATGTTAGTATTTATGAAGCACTTTCTATTCAGCAGTTAGGGCAACATGGAACACCTTTGGGAGCTACTGTGCTATTACTACCTTGCCTTATAGATGAGAAGGTAAATTGACTTGCCAAAGGCCATGCAACGTCTCTAAGGGAACCAGAAATATAGCACAGATCCATCAATGGGTCCTCTTCCCTGCACAGTAATACCTTTGTTATAGATAAAATTAAAAAAAAAAATGTTAGAAATGTAAGAACAGGAATCATTAAAAAGTAATGCAAATGCAACCCATTTTTCTGGCGCAGCTATCAAAGAAGCAACCTCAAGTAAGTACTGTGCAGTGAGTTCCTTTCTATTAGTAAATTAATGTCTCAACCTTGCTATCCGACTGCCTGCCAGTTGAGCTTTGCTTAATGTTGAATGAGCCTGAGGCAGAAATAGTAAGTCCTGTGCTACTCATGAAGCCAGCTTGGTTCTGTAACTATATGTTTTTCATTTTGTTTCAGTGGTTTGGTCCAAAATAGTCTGCCTGTGGCACCTAGAAATTAGGTATTTGTGAGTATGATCCCACCTACACAGAGTGGGAACTGATTTGCAGTATCTGTGTTGCTAGGTTTTGGCAGATTCACGTAGAAGAAAACAGCTTTGATCAGCAGAGAGAGAGAAAGCATTCCTTGTATGTATTTCTCAGTCAGGGATGAGTACCCAAACCACAGCAAAGAAATGAAAGGATAATTGGTTTGAAAGTGGAAGTTTTCATCCTTAAAACTATGTTTGCCCTATTGGGTCAATGCTTGGTCATTTACAGCTCTGAGATATTATAAAGCAGGAACCTATTTTACAGGGTACAGCACCTGAAACATGAAGTCCTTTTAAAGCACCAAAGATCTTGCCCTCTGCTACTTTCAAAAGTCGCCTCTCATATAAACCCTTGCAGCAGACATGAGACATCAGCAATCTGAAAAGGAGCCACGCTAAGAAACACCGGATAACGATATATTATTGATGTGTCTTCCCATTAAGTACTCTCTAATCCCATTATGTTTGGATTGTACAGCTTGAGTGCAGTATTTTACAGTACTTAGTCTGCATCAAATAGCTGCATTACTCAACGTGAAGTTAGATAGGTGTGTGGTCCTTGCCTCACTTTTGTTGTTAAAACAGTATCTTCACCTTGTTTGAAACTCTAGGAAGTGCTGTAGATTGAGAATCACTCGTTAGCTGTGTTGCTTTTTGTCTTGCTTTTCAGCTTCCTCACTGTCCTTCCAGTTGCTGTTCATGGCCTTTATAAAAAACTACGGCTGAAATGCTCAACAAGAATTTTATGAGACCCCCCAAACGCATCATGCTACTTCTCCAAATTTATTTTCATCTCTGACCTTGCAAAGACTTTTGTTATTTTATTAATTTTATTTCAAGACTCTTGATATGTCCTGCTTTCCCAAATCAAGGTGCTTGAGGCTCTGTGATCTTACTTGGGTGAAATAACAGTTGCACCTGTGGATGTCTTAGACTGGAATGCTTGTGGGTTGCCACAGCTCTCAGGTGTTGTGGGTTCTAGTAGTGTTGTGAGGTGCTCAGTGTTCCCTTCTGGATATGAGAACAGCAAGTTGTGAATTGTTTTGTTGGGCACGTGGGCACTCAAGGCCCTCTCTAGCCAAAGCCCTGCTTGTCAACAACCTCACCCAAAGCATATTGAAATCTCTCAGCTGATCTTTTTCAGTGGGATCAAAACAGAATTGCAGGTGATGTAGACCCTCAGAAGGCAGTTTATAACACGATTAAAGTTATTAGGCTCCTGATTTCCTAAGTGTGACCCTTAGCCTGGGCATAGGAAATCCGAGTCACAAGACCTGTAACTGGTATTAATATAGCAAAATGGAGATTGATAGATTGATGCTGGCACACCTCTCAGCTGCCCTGTAATGACTTGACCAGCTGTGATACAAGTAGGAATAATTTCTGTGCTCTTTCTTTAATTTTAGAGTCTTTATATATATATATGTGGTATTTTATTTGATTGTGTATGGAACTGTTTTTAGCATACCTGAAGACTTCCAAATACATCTTTGGACCAGGAGGAGCTGGCTGACACATCTGAGATGTCTCAAAGCGTTGACCACTGGTCAGTGACAGCAGGTGCAAGATCAAGAGTAAAAGAACAAAAAAGCTCCACAAACAGTTCTGTTTTTCTTTTAACACTGTAAAGATCCTGTAGTGGCTGAGTGTTGGATGCAGTCATGGCCAGTGACGTGATGGGGTAAGAGAAGTAGAGGGAATGTGCTCTATTGCTCTATTTCCATTTCCACCATGTGCACTGTGCACGGTATGACACTGCATGTTGTGACACAGGGCTGTCGCCAGCACTGGTGCTCTCCTGTGGTTATAGTAGCCAGGCACAGTAGCAAACCCTACTGGTGTCTGTTCTGTGTAAGTGAGAGCTGAGCTGGAGGCTACTGATGGCTGAGGCACATGTTCCTGAACTTACCAGCTTCCTTCTCCAAGTTTTGTGCTCTTACACAGCTAAACTGTCATTAGATGCGGAGTCAGTGCAGCAGGAACATGTCAGTGCAGCAGTAACTTTCATAGCTTCTGATTCTGTGATCCCTGTGTAGGGATGTCTCAAAACTTCAGGAATGTTTAGGCAAAAGTGTCTGTTCCTGATGGGATGATAAGTGACTAAGAAAGGGAGGTGGATAGAGCTGGAAGAAGAGTTGGCGTTGCATCTGTTGTTACCAGGGAAGGGAGAGGTGCTTCTCTCCCTGCTGCTATTTCACAGTTCCCAGTTTCTCAGCAGTAATAGCCAGAAGCAAGCCTGATTTTTCTGTATTCCAGTATGCTGGGAAGCACAACAGAGCTAAGGATGTTTTTGCTGATGGGGCAGCCATTTAGTTGCTAATGGTTGTAGCCTGCCATGCCTGGCAGTGTGGTTTTTTTCCTAGCTTAGTTTTAGGCTTCTCCTAATTAAAGAGATGACATGGAAGGTATTTTCTGTGTGTGAGGGACCTTGGGTCATCCATAGGGATAAAGAATTAACTCTTGTGGTTTAGTCAATAATTTCTCTCTGGGATGATCCTGGGGAAAGTAAGAATGTGCTTCTTATTTCCCATTACCTTTGAAAACAGTCTCCTTACCCCCTGTGTTTAATCTACATTGACTGAATGTTAATCAGGTTTTATTCCCAGGTAAGTGTTAATAATTCATGTCTGTGTTTTGGATTTTGCATGGTGCAGTTTCTTTTTATTTTTACAGCTAGTAGTTCTCTAAACTTGACTATGAAAAATAAAAACCCTTAAAATTCAATGTGTCTCAAGTTATCCTTGCCTCTATTTCTGCCCTATTGCTGCTCTTACTCTTTATTCCCATCAGAACTCAGTGAAGTCTGCTTCCAATTTGTGCTTTTTCAGAGAATGGACCTATTCTTTCTGGCAACTTTAAGTAACTCTGATTGCTCAGTCTTTGTATTGACTTGATTTTGTTCTATAGCAGTGTCATGGTTTCTGTAATATTCTTTTTTTTAATAGTAGAATGACCAGAGCAGTAAGAGCAACTTTTCAGAAGACTAGAATGAGTCTGTGAGGTGTGTGAATTGAAATACCAGAGGACATGACTTCATTTTTTTCAACTTTTTATCTTAATACTGTGTCAAGAGATGATGAGTAGCTGGAGAGATTCTAAGCCAAGTAACCAGCGTAGATAATGTGGAATATGGGAAAAAGATGCATTAGTGAAAAAAAAATAAATTCACTTAATCCTGGCTGGTTTTATTTATTTATTTATTTTTGTCAACAGCTGCTTAAAAATCTGTTTACTCATTATGTTTCCCATCTAAGTTGAGAGCATATCTTTATTTTAAAATAAAGTCAGATTCAAGGTGTTAAACTGTGTTTTAAGCTGGAGCAGGTGGAATTTAAAAGAAACAGTTTTCCAGTTAGACAGTTGGGTCTGCAAATACCTGTGCAGGTACCTGCCCATGAACATAAGTTTGTCTGTAGGCAGATTGGTCTGCTTATTTGACTGTGTTTCTGACTTCTTTCTGAGCTGCCACTTGAAATGTCTCCTCTCCTTTAAAAATTGGAACAAACTCTAGCTTACTAGCTTGTTTTATCAGCTTGTCATAGGCAGGTAACTTAGTGAGCTCAAGAGGGGATCATATTGGTAAATAATTCAGTTTAGTTTATAGTCTGAGCTGCTTAGGCAATGTGACAACAAAGTTAAAAGCATTAAAACATATAAGAAATAAAGCACTGGAGATAAAAGCTGCTGAGATACCCAAGATTTAATGCTATTTATGTGCTTTTATTTTTCTCAAATAAAAATTTGCTCAATTCTTTTGAAAGACACAAAGACTTAAACAAGTATCTGATTTCTCAAGTGAAAGATTCACTTGTATTTCTGTAATTAAAAAGACGAAGTGCCTTGCCTTCAGTTGATTCAACAGTAGGAGTAAAGACATTTGTTGGAAAGCCAGAGAAAAAAAAAATAATAAAAAAAAAAATCAGTGAGTCTTTCATATTTGACCAAAAAGATGGTTTTTAAGTAAGATGTTTCCTTTTCCTTCAGAAATCTGGATGTTAGGCTGTCATCATTTTGTACTTGATTTGGGAAGGGTACTGCTGATGCAGAATGAAATGAAATCAGCAGCTACAATGTCTGTTTCTGTCTTAATTTAGCCCCAGCTGGCAACAAAGTACCAACCTTCACACCCATCTCACGGTGGTATGGAGAGAACAATCAGAAAAATAACATGTGGGTGGAGATAGTATAGTTATCACTTGAAATAATGTAAAATATAGTAATAGTCATAATAGAAGGGAAAAGAGAGGAATAAAACTCTCTGAGAGGGTAAGTACTGCTTAGTAGCAGCCAAAACATCAGTGGGTTATCCAAGAGTGTTCTTACCCTAAATCCCCAAAACACAGCACTGTGCCAGCTACTAGGAAGAAAATGAACTCTATCACAGCCAGAGCCAGTTTTTGTCACCACAATGTAAGAAAGGTATTAAATTACTAGAAAGTGTCCAAAGGCAACCAAGATGGTGAAGGGTCTTGAGGGGAGGCTCAAGTGTGAGGAGGAGCTGAGATCCCTTGGTCTGTTCAGCCTGGAGAAGAGGGGACTCAGGGGAGCCCTCACTGCAGTTCAGCTTCCTCGTGAGGGGAAGAGGAGGGGCAGGCACTGATCTCTGCTCTGTGGTGACAGTGACAGGACCCGAGGGGACGGCCTGAAGTTGTGTCAGGGGAGGTTTAGGCTGGGTATCAGGAAAATATATTCTTAAAATATAATTCTTCCCCCAGAGGGTGTTTGGGCACTGGGACGGGCTCCCCAGGGCAGTGGTCACAGCACCAAGCCTGACAGAGCTCAGGAGGTGTTCAGACAACGCTTTTAGGCACATGGGGTGACTCTTGGGAATGTTGTTTTTGTAGTGCTAGGAGTGGGACTCGATGATCGTTGTGTGTGTCCCTTCCAACCCATCTTATTCTCTGATTCAGTGTTTTATGCCAGGCTAAAAAAGAAAAGTAAGCCCAGGATGTTTATTATCTATAGACAGCTGTCCAAAAATACTTGTACTTTCCATGTTATAAACATCTGGTGCAGAGGCATACAGCAGTAAACCTTTTAAGAAGTGCTGGATTGGTATCAGCTCAAAGGAAATGCGTTAACTGCTTGGTGCAGGATTGGATGTGCACTTGTCTAATTATCTTAGACAGCAGTGAAAGCCATGCATCTGATCCTGCCTATTAACAGGCAGCAGGATAGAGGCAGGCAGAGCATCTTACAGGTCTTACAGAGATGGGAAATCTCACAAACATTAAATTTAAATGCCTGTTGCTTGTGTCTGCAACCCACCTTCAGTGGATGCTTTGACAAGTAAGCTTCAAAGCTGTCTGAGGACAGAAAGTGAATGTTTCAGAAGTACTTGAAATCTAATTTCAAATATCAGTTCACAAATGCTAATTTGTGTTCTTTCAATCTAAAGAAATTCTGTTAATGGAACACTTAAGACTGTAAATCCTTCAAGGATGTCATTATAAGCACATTTTAACATGGAGAGAAATAAACTCTAGGTTCGCAGGTAGCTGAAACAGAAAGTCTGCAAAGATGGACAAGAAACAGAGATATTGAAATTAATATTTTATATTGGCAGGAAATCAGAATTTACCCAGTTTTCTTCTCAGAAATTGATCTGAAATTTTTTTGTTTCCACAAGTCTTTCACCACCAAATTAGTGTTCTTCCTTAATGTTGAGAGTATGCCATGTATGAATCTTCCAAGTGTGTTGTTAATGTTTGGATGCTTTTGCGAGTTGCCCTGGTGAGCATCAACTTTCTCTGAAGAGAATAGTGGTTATTTAACGGGGGATGTGTAGGACTTTTGGATTTTAAAACTCAAACCAAATAATAGCCTATTAGAGGAGAATCAGTACATTCCTTGCTTTTGTAATCTGGTAGAGGTTTATAAAAAATAGTCATAAACTGCATTCAAGGACTTGATATAATTTGCTTTGGCTTTCTTGATAATATTTGAAGGGCTGCTTGTTTAGAAAGTTAGAAAGATTTCATCCTAAATAAGGAATGAATTGATACAGTAAAAAGCAAATTCAATAACTCTGTGCTCTGTCGCTCCAGACCAATATATCACATCAGAAAAGCTTGTTTCACCCAAGGTGAGAGTGGGGGAAGGTAAGTCGATGACAAATAACCAAGTACTGATATCGCTGGAGAGCTGACAGCTATGACTGAAGGTCATTACCATGACATTATCATTATCTGGGCAGGATTAAATTAAGTCCAGAACTAATTATATTGTCCCTTCCAAAAATAGTCCAGAAATACTTCTGGTAAATGTCAAAAATACAGTTCAATATTTTGATGTTTGGAGCTTGACACTCAATAAGGGGTGTGCGTGTTTGTGCAATCACAATATATTAAGTGGAAAGGAAGCCGGTAAAAATGAGCAGTATTGGAATATTCCATAGTCCCCAATCTACACATGCCAATAAAACTTGACTGGACAGATACCGGCAGACACTGCAGTCCCACACCTTGTATCTTCATCCTCTTGAGAGGGGAAATAACTGGTTTTACCTCTTCTGCCAAAGCTAATTTTTCCAACCTTCAAGCCTTACTTTTGTATATCCTTTCTTTCCAACTTGCTGTTGTTAAAGTACTTTGAAAAAATACTTATCTTCAAAACATGTCAGGCAAGTGTACTTTTGTGATCTATCCTTTCAACTATCATTTTTCAATCTTTTGTATGTGTATTTCTCCTCTTTCCATGTATATATTTGTGGGTTTTTTCTTGTATATTCAGTATTTTTTTGCTAGGCCTATGCTCATCTTGATTATTTCCTCTACTTTCCTGTTTACCTACGTTGGTCTTTTCTCAGTGTTACTGCCTTTATTGCTACTTGCCAGAAGCATAGCTGAATTTATCGTTGAACAATTTCAATTTCTTTTCTGTCGCTCTTCCTGTCTTCCTTTATACCTTCATGTTTCTTCTGGCTTTACTCTCTGCCCACAGTGTGTTGTGCTGAAATACAACATCTTTCTTTACCTCTAGTTTAGTTTCAGTTTATTTATGGATACAAACACAAGTATGTTCAGGTGTTGCTTATAAGTTACCCCATCTGTTCATCTTAGCAATGGGATTTCTGGGATTTAAGCCCGATTTACTCTCTAGGGAAGTGCCTTGCAGAGATGCCTCAACTATTCCTGTAGTCATCGAGCTGGGTGGCAGTCAAGGCAGGTTTGTTCTTTCCCTGATTTCTAATCAAATTTATGCCTCTCTTCTCTCACTTGGTGCCCTTCTGTGAAATCCTTACTATTATCTTCAGTTCTCTTTTTTTAAATTTTTTTTTCAGTTTCTAGCTGAAACTTGCATTTGTGTTTTTATTTTGGACACGTCTTTTTTTTTTATGTGAATAAGAAGCATTTGTGGTCAGGACTGTACGCGAAAAAGGTGGAGAAATGGCTCTACTGCTTTTGGTTCTGGGCTTAGAGACCAATGAAGTTGTGCTGGGGAAGATCAGTGGGGAATAAGTAGAGAGGTGTGGAAGTACAGTGGGAATGGGATGTAGTGAATGGCTCTGTGTTTTATGTCCTCAGAAGGGTGCTCCCTGGTATCACTGTGGGCCACTAGGTACCCAACCATCCTCTGGGTGAAGAACCTTTTCCTGATACCCAGCCTAAACCTCCCCTGACACAACTTCAGGCCGTCCCCTCGGGTCCTGTCACTGTCACCACAGAGCAGAGATCAGTGCCTGCCCCTCCTCTTCCCCTCACGAGGAAGCTGAACTGCAGTGAGGGCTCCCCTCAGTCCCCTCTTCTCCAGGCTGAACAGACCAAGGGATCTCAGCTCCTCCTCACACTTGAGCTTCCCCTCAAGGCCTTTCACCATTCTCATTGCTCTCCTCTGGAAGCTCTCTAACAGTTCCATGTCTTTTTTACATCGTGGCACCCGGAACTGCCCCCAGCACTCGAGGTGAGGCCGCCCCAGCCCAGAGCAGAGTGGGACAATCCCCTCCCTTGCCCCGCTGGCCATGCTGGGCCTGATGCCCCCAGGACACGCTTGGCCCTCCTGGCTGCCAGGGCACTGCTGGCTCAGATTGGACTTGCCCTTGATCAGGACCCTCAAGTCCCTTTCCCTGGCACTGCATTCCAGCTTCTCATTCCCCAGTCTGTCTGTATATCCCGGGTTGCCCCATCCCAGCTGCAAAATCCAGCACTTCTTGTTGAACTTCATATGGTTGGTTTATAAGACTTTGTTTAAACTTGTAATTCCCTTATTAACATGAAAGATGAGGAAGAGAAGAGAAGAAACAACTTCACTTTAAAACGGTAATATCGACCAACTCTTAAGTATTCATCTCTGAAATTCTGTGTCTTGATTAATGTCTACATGAAAACAACCAATGTGCTGAGCTGACTCAGCAGTCAGTCTTAGGGTTCTGAAGCCCACAGTGCAGATCTTATGTTCTTTAATGAACTTTTTTAGATGAAAATATAGTTAATCACCTAATACTGCGAAATCAAAAGCTTCCTATAATTTCATGCCCTTAATCAAACAGGCATTTCTTGTTTGACCTTGAGAGATACAGAGCTGGGGAGAAAGAAAGCAAAATGCAAACGCACTCTGTGTGCCTTGTGCCTCCTTCCTATAATAAAAGCCAGTAGCTGCTGCAGTTCAGTGGCTGACAAAGAAGAAGCTGGAGCCTGCATGCCCTGTAGCATCACTGAAAATGTGTATGGGATATGGGGATTCTTTGCATCTCCTCTGGACCTCAGTGGTGTATTGGAGGCTGTCTTTCTGGGCTATAGGGCCTCTGTGTTTGCAGGGTTTAATGCTTAGATCCACCTGAAGCTGTAAGACAGAACTGCATCACTACAAAGTACTGCTTGGAGTAAGAGGAGATACAGTATTATCCTGTGGCCTTTCCATGCTTGTTTTGTTTTGCACTCAAGCACATTCATTTTTTAAAACACAAGGAGTGTTGTCTTTACCTTTTGGATAGGTTGCTGGCTTGCTGCACTATTTGCATATTTATTTATTTTTTCAGCCCTTGCTTCTGTCCTGTCATGGTAATATTTGTCATCATTTTACTCCAAATGTATCTCATGTGTTATGTGTCTGTGTATACATGCATTTCTCAATCTCTAAAGAATCACCCAAAAAACCAAAGAAACTCTGCTGACTGTTGAACGTATTAGAGTTCTTTTGTCTTTCAGCTTGCCCCATTCAACTGTAAACAATGTTCCTTGCTAAGTGTTTGTGAAGTTCTTAGTGCAGAGGGATTGGAGACCATAATTATGTGATGTTCTTGTCCAAGGAAGAATAATTTAGCTAAGCAAGTATTCTTTTTTTAATCATCGCTAACACTAGGAGTATGCTACATTAAGTTCTTAAAGTTGTTTTTTTTTACTGCATATAAAAAACTCCCCCACCTATTTTGTAGTCAAATTATATGTTTGTTCCAGAACAGCAAGGCATATTTTTATGCTTGATTGTTTGCATACCCTTCAAATAATATTGCTTGTATGCCTAATGCAAGTCTTCTCTATGATGGTGCACAGTTAACTTATGTTTAATTTATAGTCTTGGTCAATTTAAAAACAGACAGGAAAAAAAAATAAACAGCAGGAAACAACCCTGGACAATCTCATTAAGCTGGTGAAAGATGAGATGAAAATTTTAGTCAGTGATCCGTTGCCAGAAAATCCTGAAGATTCAAGCCCAGTCCCAGCAGAGTCTGGTTTCTTTTGGCTTTATCAGTCTCAGTCACTGTCTCTCCCAGCAGAAATGTGTTTGCGTCAGCTCCAGCACTACCCTAAGTTCTCAGGAAGAATTATACCATTGTTGTATAAAATGTGGGTAGGCTAGAAGGAATCAGTTAGATATAGATGGGTGTTTTCAGTGGTTTTTTTAATATTTAACAAGATATTTTCATGATAAAAAAAAAAAAATTGAAAAAATCTTTCAAGTATTTTAATGGAACTTAATGTTTTTGTGTAGTAAAGGATATTGTACAAAAAACATTGACATTATGAAGTACAGTGTGTTATTTTTTCCATTATTATGTGAATTTGAGTCCATTTACTTTCCTAATTGTATTTTGCTGTCTTCATTGCTTTACCACGGCAGTAAGCCAAACCCTAGCTAAATGATGTGGGTGAAAAACTTTTAATTAACTCTTTCAGAATAATTTCTAAACTGTAATTTTATGGGTTTTTTTCTGACCTTTATCTTCTTTCCAAGTTTGTTCTACAACATCTCTGAACTTAAGGACAAAACATACTAATACTAGAAAATTTGCTTTAGGTTATGATTTATTTGAAAGCACTCAGCAATTGTTTTTTTCTGCTTTTAGAATTTAATTGAGGTCCTTTTGTTTCCTTCAGTATTAAACATTGAAACATATCTGTGATCCATGTGGTCTTTGGGTCTTGGTAGGTGTTAATATTTGTAAATTTGGGGTTATCAAATACCCATAATCATTTATTTTGAGTTGAGAAAAGTAAATGAGACTTATTTCTTTATATAATATTGGATTTCAATGAAAAAAAAAAAGTAAACACAAAAACCTCCAGAATTGTAAATAAAGCATTTAGGAAAATTGAGTTGTTAATGATCATTGTTATGATCTTCTGGGAGAGGAATTCTTATTCCTCCCTGAACTAGCATGATGTCATTGTCCTTGTTTTCAACTGATATTAAGCGAAATTTGTCTACTACATTCAAGAAATGCTCAATATCTCACAGAAGGATACCATGTAAAAACAAGTGCTGCCTGGTTACGTGACTTTTTATAAGCTTTTTCATGTTTCTTCCTATTTGAACATGTTATTTTACAATTCACCTTTAGTGATAAATGCCTGTATATTCCCTCTCCTGAGCTCAGTCTGCTTGTTTTGGGAATTTAAACTGTGTTCTGCACATCACTGTTTATTATTATGTACACGTGCAATAACTGTGACAAAATGATGTTCAGTTCAACAAAGTTTTAGTTCAGGGCTGAATTCTCAGCTGTCTTTTCTTTAAAATGCTATTTTGAGGAAGGCTATCTGACTTTGAGATAACAAAATATTTTAAGTCTCCACTTAAAAAAACATGTCAATACTACCCAGAATTTCAAATGAATTTAATTTCTTCAACTATTAGAGAATTTTCTTTAGCTGCCAAAGGAAGGATAATAAGTACCAATAGAAAAAAAAATGTGTGAATTGGCTAAAATGCACTTTCCATCTCCAGGAGGAGATACACCTGCTGCCTGATATTCATGGGATCTCTCGTTATGATCAGAGATCTGTTACAGAGTGCAGTCCTCAAATAATTATCCTCACAAGTCCCGTAACTTCTGGATAACAGGTTCTTTATAATGTATTTTTCTAATTTTTTTTCTAGACAAAATGAAGGTAAAAAGCTATTAAAGAGGTAATAGCCCTATTTTCTCTAAGAGGAAAGAATACACTGTATGTGTATGGTGGCTTTTTACCTGGTAAGGCTTTGACCTTTCTTATGACGGAACTTTTTACAAGAAAGGGTGATGATGATGCTGCTGGGAACCCGAGTTAGATTTCAAGGTATCAATTAATATACCACAATTTCCCAACAATTGTTTCTGCTGTGTGTGTGTGTTATCAAGTATCTTGGAAATAGGCGGGGAAGAAACTTTGGCTGGGACAAGCTAGAGAGTTGTTTATTAGACACATTCAGGTTCCT
>WAAG01025109.1:5759-23425 GCA_013390105.1 Tichodroma muraria
AATCCAATTCTGTATCTTAATATCCCTTTTTGTTTGTGTACCACAAAGTTGTTAAACTCTGTTACCTTTTAAATAGTGTCTCCCATTATCAGCCTCTCTCTAGTTCAAAGTCTTAACCCAACTGAGATTTATTTTGGTTAACAGTCTTCTGAAACTCATTATATGTAAATAAATTTATGTGAGCAAACTTAAATAAATATTTCATTTAGATATTTAATTTCTTTCCTAATAATAAAGGTTGGATGATATACTTAAACCCAACAAATAATAACCCAACAAAAACTCACTCTGGGAAAAAAAAAGGGATAGACTTCTGGTGCTCTTAAGCTTTTGAAAAATTCAAAGGTTTCAGTAATTTGTTTTCAATCAGTTTTTTTCCCCATTGTCCGAGTTTGTTTTAGCATTTTAAGTGAAATGGCTACACCTGCATAATCATATATTTAATTTAAGTAAGCTTTAACTGTTGGAACACACATCTAGATTTTTACAGGGAACCAAGCACATCTCAAGTTTTATTCTTCTACCTCTCTACAGCCTTGTCTTTTAAGGTTCTAAACTTCCAAATTGCCCATTCGATCCCTTAGGCACTATAAACTCACCTTGGAGCAGATATTTGTTTTGTGTGTATTGTTACACCCGATAAAGCACAGACTGCAGCAAACTGCACAAGTACTTTTGAAAATGCACTGGGAACCTGTACTTTCTCTTGGAAACTCCTGCAGCAAAACTCAGTAATTTGAACTTCTTAGATTTTTCTTTCCACAATTGAACAAGATGTATTGAATATATCAAGGTAAGTGACACACTTGCTAAGACAGTGCATTTCTTGTGTTTAAACCTAAATATTTGTCAGATGTGAATCTCCATGTAGGATTAATTAGAGATGATGCTGTTACACAGCAGGTTTCTCTCCTCCATCTTTCTGAAAGGCTACTTAATTAAAATCAGTTTAGTTCAACTCATTCTCTGCTCTGCTCTTAATTCCCCTGGAACACTGCAGGTGCTTAGCAGTTCTTCCATACATCAAGAAGAAATCAGCATCATCTTACTGCCTCCTTAAAAAATGTAACTTAAGTCCTTCTTTCACAGGCAATCTGCATCAGTAAGCACATCCAGCTCTTTTTCAAGGACTATTTCCTAAGCTCTTCTGTTCTGCTCGGAGTCCCCTTATTCATTTGGGTAACCATCCACCACCCAGCTTTTTCAAATGGGATTCATTTGCTTTTCTCCCTTGCTGAACAGCAGAGTTGTAACTATACCCTTACCCTGGCTGGGTGATAAATGAGTCCTGGCCTGGCTGCCTGGCATTTCTGTTTGGGCCTGGTCCAGAAAGGTTTAACACAGACCCCTCCATGCTGACCCAAACGAAAAGGCTTAACACAATGCAGCCTTTTGCTCAAGGCCACATCAGTGAGCAGCTGCAGGAGTCCCCAAGCCCTGTAAGCAGAGTTTGTGGTAGTCTGGTATAAAACCCCAGCTGTTTCAAACTTCCACAGAGCTTTACTAAACACAAATAGCAAACTAAAATTATTTCTTAGGGCCTTGCTTGAGTGTTTTGCTATTTTTTGGTTCTAATCTTTCTTCCAAGAAGCGCATTTGCTCAAATTTTTCAATTCGCTAATGGAATTCACTAATGGTGCAGGAGATAAGGAAGTTTTAGTTAGAACCTGATAGCACCCATGCTTTCATTCACTGTACCAACATGTCTGTTAAATTCTGCCTTACTTCCCCAAAGACTGCTTTAAAGACTTACTAGAAGCTATACAGAATATGAAGGTTTATTTCAAAAGAATACATTTGCAAGAATACACATAAATGCACTCAATGTAACAGTACCTTCTGCAAAAATAGGTTACATAATACCCAGTAATGAAAGAACAAATCTTATATCTCTACAAATTAGAAAGCAGAGATAATGGCCTGGACAACCTTCAAAATGGAGGTTATTGTGGATGCTGTGAGAAGTTGCTAACTTTAAAGCATGACACCACAGAGCTAATGTTGGCAAATCAAACTACTAGCACACAGCTGCAAACTATTCTTTTATACAGAATTAACAAATATTTTGGTTCCAATTTCTTTTTACACAGCTCTAGTGCCTCAGGGAAAATGCTTATCAAAGATACACAAAAACTATCCAAAATTACAACGTAACTATTAAAATGCCTCCAAAATTGAGAGGAAAATAATCATGTTAAATTAAAAAAATTTAACCAGGATTTCCAGACAAGATTTCCTGTTCTTAATCAGAGAAAGTTTACAAGAGATTTCAATAAGTTATCTTGAAACCAAACAGCTGTAGATCTTAGAATCTTCGTGGAGGTCCACCTTTAAATGGCTTAAATCCTGAGCCACTTCCCCTCTGCATGGAATTGCCTGTGATCTGTACAACTCTATTAATGGGTGAAGAGTTACTGGAAACAGAAGTTTTAAAAAAAGTGTTACGATACATACCTAAACTCCTGGTGCATAGGTAATAACATTCTTACATCTCCTATCTCTCAACTGTTAAACTGTAAAGCCTCAAAAGAGACTTGAAAACATGCAGGAAAAGAGACTTTGCAAGAAGTCCCTCACTCCCGTGCTGCTGGGCCACGCTGCCAGCGGCAACACTGCTGGGGAGCCCTGTGCTGGCCGGGCAGAGAGCTGTGCAGCAGCCACAGGGAGCCACCCTGCTGCTACTGACACTGCTGCACTTCCTAAGGACACCAAAGCTTGCAGGGGCTCAGTAAGGAATGGAGAGGAAGGAGTGGTTTCTGTACCTTGTATGAGGAGCCATCATGCCCCCTCCTCCGCGGCCATCTCCCATTCTCCTTGTGTCGTGATAGCCACTTCCTTGAGAACTAGGTCCATGCCATTCTTTCCTTGGTCCAGTTTCACGACTGTGGCGTTCTACGACGTGTCTGTCCTCGTAGTGCTGGGGAGAAAGTGACAGTCAGGAACTCTCACAAAGAAGGGACTGTTTTATCTGAAGGAAACAGGCTTGTTAAGAAAGGTAAGCTTACAGCTGATAGAATAAACCCAAGTCCTGCCCCTCTTCAGATTTCAGTCCGTAGGCTGCTCACGCATGTTTACACAATATTCCTGTTACTTCTAGGTAACAGAAACTTCACTGCAATGATGAGTATGTGGGTATGCAGGGAGAAAGGTTCCACAAACTCATACTTTACTCCCAATTCTGCCCTGATCTCATTATCACTGGCATAAAATTCAGGAAGAAGAACATTAATACTTTTTAAATGCTTCAGGATTTACCAGCAGGAGTGAGTTAATCTGTAAAGAAAGTCTTGCAGAAGGATTCTCACTCAGTATCACGTTACAAATTACAATTACAAACTGCACTGAAAGTAGCAGGCAGTGTATGGTTAAAACCCTGAAAAAGTGACAACAAATTCTCAAAAGCTTAATCATCTGCTCTCTCAGGTATTGGTCTGATCATAAAGATGCCAGACAAGGAGAATAAGGTAATTTTTCTGCAATTTCTTGGGTTATTAACAAAGAACCTTTAACATAAAGAAAACTATGCTGAAAACAGGCAGAATGCTTGTGAATCATTTTGATGATGTTATACGGTCATTTTTCCAGCATGAGTCTGCATTTTCCAGCCTCTCCTTCATGCACACAAACACAAGAAGGTGACTCACTTGTCCTCCACCTCTCTCTCCCATCACGCCCCGCTCTCCTTCCCTGCCTCCATAGCCGGAGGCGCTGCTGCGGCTCCCGGGAGGTGCTCCCCTCACGTGGCCCGACACTTCCCTTCCCGACCGATCTGGCCGCTCGCCTCTGTAAAAATTGCTTTCATCAAAATTTTGGTTTCAGTATAGTTGAATTGGTACCAAATCACAGCACATGTAGACAGCAGAGATTCCTGTGGTTCAGAGCAACCTGCAGCTGACTTCTTAGAAACATTCCTTTAGACTGATGTGGCTTTTTAAATAATTCAAGCTCAGGTTGTGCTACTTGTTTACATCTGCATTCTACACAAAAGCCTCCTTAACTGTGTGTTACTACTCATGATTAAGAACAGATTCCTGGGAGTCAGCAACCAGTTCCTAGATGAGATTTAGCATTTGAAAGCCTATATATTTCTTCCAATGCTTTTCTTTAGGAGGGGAAGGTTTATTCTCTCCTTACAAACTAATTCTTGAAGAATTGCTACTATGGATAAATTCTACAACAATCACTACTTTCACTGGTTAGTCAGCACATTTACCTGCCATCCCGTTTGTCTGTGCTTATGCTTCCCTCACTCTTCCAATTTGTTTGCCTAGGTGGGTTGGAACCGGTTTCTCTGGGATGTCGGCCGTGCGGTATTTCCGGTCTGTCGTGAATTATCACTGTTCTCCTTTCATCTCGGTCTCCTCGCACTTCACGTCTGTCCGTGTCCCGGAGTTCACTTCTTGGCTGTGGTGGTTCGTTTCTTCTGGACTCACTGAAGCTCTTGGGATATCTCTCAAACCCCGGCTCTTCTCTTCGTGCTGTCGGGCGAGTCTTTTTTGCCTCACCTTGATTTACAAAACGATCTCGCCTAAGTTGTTAAAGTAGGAAAGAGTCATTTGCTTGTTTCCCATTTTCACCTTTCTCTGTATGTGTAAGCACATGCATGAGGATATAAAATATCACTCATCTCTGTATTGGTTCTTTGTTACTATCTATGTGGAATAGAAATCAAAGATCCTTCCCATCCCAAATTGTATTTATTTCTACAATTGTAATTTTGAGTTCTAACAGACATTTAAGTATTTCTTTATGCATTTATTTGTTCCTATTTTGGTCAGTGCAATTTAAGCAATTATGGGCCACCGTTTTGCCCATTTTAAAACGAGGAATGCTAAGATTTCTCAAATCAGAATTGTATTTACAATTCTAGTTCACTACAACCTAAAAGAAGAATTCCAGAAGCTACAATTATGTGGTCTTAGCTTTACTAGTGGTTACTGGAACCATGAAGTTGCATCTGGAACCAGCATTTACTGCACAGTAAATTACACAGGTAATCCACTGGAACTTGTGACTAGGTGTGAAAGAGGAAGGAATAATTGTGAAAATCCTTTTGAAATGTCTCACTAAAGGCAGCCACCAGGTAGCTAATTTAAAGTCCTCAGAGAAAAACAGATTAGATTCCATGATAAAAGTGGCCAGTCCTGAAGACACAAATGTCAGAACAGTACTGCAATTCCATTATATATAAAGTGTGTAAAGCCTTTAGCACCACGTTCAGTTTTGAACAGTTAAGAGTGAAATCCACAGAGATGCTGGCAGACAAATACCTGCTCCATTATCTAAACTTACCTATCAAAAGAAGATGATGGAACAGAAGAACCTTCTGGATATCGCCCTCGTTCTCTGTGATCGAAGTCATTGAACCTGTTCTGTTGCCGGCTGTAATCTGAGCCATGGCCAAAACGTGCATCTGTATCAAGAGCCATCTTCTTACTCTCATTCCAGTAAGGATCATCTCTCCTTTAGCCAAAACAAACTCTCATCAGTCACATGTAGCCAAATCAAGGCCTAATACGCAGAAAATTGTTGACAGTCAGTTGTCTATTTTAGGAGATGCTCATTTGACCTTTGGAAAGCCACTGACAAAGGTAGACTCTTTAAAGAGTAGCGGACAAAATCATTTAAAAAAACACCCCAAACTAACCATCCATTTAGCAGAAATATGAATTCTTAAAGTAGAAGCTAGAAGCTTCAACCATTAAGGCAGAACAGCATTTCTCAGCAAACGCTCTGGATTGTGCTTTCTTCACACAATAAGAATTAATTCATGGGATGCTCCTCTAATTTCAAAGCTCCCTCCTACAGATAAGGAGTGTTTCATGTTTGTCATAAACTAATGTCAAACCCAACACATAGCAGAAATCCAGTTCTTCTGTGAAGACCTGCTTTAGGCACAAATGCATTTTCAAGTCTGATATAAGGCTCGTAGCTGTTTCTTTTTCTTATGCACTGCAAAAAAACGGTTTGAGAATTACCTGTGATCTACATCCCGTGGACGTTTCAAAGAATTCCTCTTTTCCTGTTCATACCGGAGCTGCTGCTGCTGCCGCCGAAGTTCCTCCCTCTCCCGCGCAATTCGCTCCGCTTCTTTTCGACGTTCCTGCCATGGAAGGACCACAAAAAAAGGTTTTTACTAGAGATACCCAGAGAACAGTTAGCAAAGACACAGACCTATCCCTTGTCAGTTTTCTGATAAAGGTTATCTGACAAAATTCATCCTTGGGTAGCATCTAAGATTAAAGAGCACAGGGAATACGTCTCCGAAAAAGTAGACAACAGATCTGGAGATGCTATTGGCTGTTACACAGAAATGTCTCCAGGTAATTTCTTGTATTACTACTGTGTTTATTGCCCAGAAACACTTCTTGAAGTTTGCAGTGGTATTCTATAGGAAAAATCTAGTCAAATTATGGAAGAGTGGTATAGACAAAGTGATCTATTGTACTTCATGTTTAGAGACTGACTTGTATAGCTGCTACAGTAGCAACCATTTTACATCAAATTACTCCCAAGCAAAGATGAAGATTCCCATTGTTGTACACTGTGAATTATGTAACGTTTCGCTGGGTTTTATGAAAGAAAAAGACCAGGTAGAAGAGTGAAGAGCAAAATTCCGTGCAAGGGCAAATTGGGCCATCCTCCAAAAAGCTCCTGCAAAGTCCAGAGCACAACTCTGCCCACCTGTTCAATCCGAACACGCTCTCTCTCCAAACGCTCCCGTTCCATCCTCTCTCTCTCCAGCTTTTGCCTCTCAATTTCGAGTCGCTCCCTTTCCCTCTGCAGGCACTCTTCTCGCTCGTGCATTATCCGTATCCGTTCTCGCTCGCGGCGCTCTCGCTCGGCAATTTCTCTTCGCCTGAAGGAAAAAAAAAGAGGTAGCAGAAATTCATCTGAAAAATTTTTTCATCCTAAACTAACATCACCTTAGGCACAGACATTCAAAAACTACTTCAGAGTATGCTCTTCACAGAAGTCCTTGCACCGGAAGTCAACTCCTTTTAGCTCCAAGGAGCCAAAGTGGTTTTAGCTTATCTAAAGAACCATTAGCAGACAACTGACAGGAAAAGTTATTTGAAGAATCATTTCTTGATGTATTCTATTCTTAATTTGGATTTCTCATTTGTCATGTGGCACACAGTAACAACAGTATTCAGTAATCAAGAATATGATTAGATCTAAAAAATAAATGCTGTTTTAGCACTTGTCCTCTTCAAGCTAAGAAAAAATTTACTTAGGGTTTTCTGGCCAAAAAGTAATACAGCCAGCCAATCATGACCACTGTGAGTTGAACAGGTTAGTAGACTCATGAAGAGCTTCATTTTGCTTTCTTCTTTTTACCTCCCATAATGCAGCCTAGAGGAAGGGCTGTATTATGCTTAAAGGCATTTTTTCCTTTAAGCTTTATGCTTGCTGGGAATTCCTTTGTTTAGGAATTTCCTTTGTTTTCCTAAGCAAAGGGAATTGTTTCCCTTTGTTTAGGGAAACTCAGCTAACAACACAGCTCATTTAACTGCTCTTTGCAAGCTTTTGGCCATATGAAAACAGCAGAACAGAACACTGTAGCCATTTGATCTTTCTATTTAAAGGGTCAAGATTGTATTATGCTTGATTTGTCATTTACAGATAGAACATTCTCTGCTTAAAAACAAACAAGCAAATCCCAAACACTACTTTTGGCTCTGTCTCCTAGTCTACTTCTCAACTTTCCAAAAAGAAAACTGGCATGCAGTAACACTTAAGAGATACACCCCCCACCGTAACAAACTCCAAGCTGTGTGTGTACATACACAGCTATTAAAAGATTACACAAAAATATTGGAGTTTGTTAACTCAGGTAGAGTCCCAGACTTTAACATCTGGTTAGAAGGCTTGACAGAATGCATTCTGATTAGATTTCTAAATAGAGTATCTAATCAATTAATGTGTAAAATAGCCTTTAGCAAGAAGTTGAATTACTACCTTCGCAGTTCAACAGCTCGTCGTATTCTTTCCAATCGAACCATGTGTTCTCGCAATCTCTGTTCCTTCATCTTTTCAAAAGGCAAGATATCCTTTCTACCCCTGTATTCCCTGAATTTCACTTTATCTTGAATAATACGCTCTTTGTTCCTCAATATCTGTGGCTATAGATAGAGATTACAATGGTTATTTCAGAAGTCTCATTCATTTAGGGAGATTTCTGGATGCTGCGTTCAAGTATCATTAATGATTCAGCAATCCCAAAGCACACAAAGCTTCTATCTAAGCTTAACAGTTAGTGATAGTTTATTGACTCTTCAGTGCAAATATCAACTGCAAGGTAGGATCAAATCAGGTAAGGATTGCATCAAATCTATAGATACTTACTTTATCAAACCTTCCCCTTCTAACTGTCCTAGCGTGGCCTTGGTCTCCTTTTGTTTGGTCTAAAACTACAACTTGACCTGGGCTTTTACCACCTAGTGAAGGGGGGAAACAAAAAAAAAAAAAATAGAAGAAAGTTTAAAACCACACACAACTATCTCTATTTGCCTATTACAAATTCTCCTTAGTGAAATCTCTAAATATCTGAAGTGAACTGGTACTGGTAGGAGAAGCATACCAGCACATGTCTGTAATTAAATATTAGTATCAAGTATGCAAGTAATAAATGTGTTATTGAAGTCTAAAAAAGAACAGGTGTTTAATTGGCTGGTTCTCAGTAAGAGCAAGAACATGCCCCCAAGACACGTCAGACACACAGATTCAACAGGAGGAAATATGGCTATATGGCATACTTATTCTTTTCTTTTCTTCAGTTTTTTTAGTGGATTCTTGATTAGGGCCACTTGTTCCATTATCACTCTTCTCATCTTTACCTTCCGTTTTCTTGGCTTCTTTACTTTCTTTTTTTTCAGATTTCTCTGATTTCTTTTCTTCTTTTTTGGTTGACAGAGTTCTTATTAGGAAAAAGAACACAAAAATCCAATGAGGGAAATTGAGCTTAGAGGATGTTTACAATTTCAGAAGTTGTGAAATTTCTTACTTGCTGGCTTTGTCACTTGATGCAGTCTTCTTATCTCCTATACTCCTACCCGAACTAGATTTCTCATCACTTTCCTTCTTCAGTTCTTTCTTGGAGGGATCACCTTTCACCTATTTTTTTTTTTTTTCAAAAGGAAATAGGTTAATACAGATTCTCGTAAAAGACGGTCTATTTTGGGAAAAGTCTTCATGTTATGAAACCTACTTTCTCCACAGAGATCTGCTGTCCGTGCAGCTCTGTGCGGTGCAGGTGTGCGATACACCTGGCCACTTCTGTACTAGAGGACATTGTTACTATGCCGTAGCATTTTGCCCCCGGGCTTCGCGCGTTTGTGACCACCTTTGCACCAAGCACCTATGCAAACAGGAAAAATTCAGGTTCTGAAAGAGACATTTCTACTAAGGAAGCTATGGTATTCCAATATGATTTTTACCACACTACGTAAGAAAACAAAACAAATTCGCCCCAACAGCAATGTAACTCCCACCTCCCTAGAAAGATTGACCGACACTCAAGTTCTCAGAAGCTTTGAGAACTCTGTGCCATCTTGCACAGCAAGGCGTATTAATGTTCGCATCCTGTTTTGACCGGTCACCTCCTCATGCCCATTATCTAAATGTTTCTCTTCAGTTATTGTCAAAATTCATTCACAGAAACACCGCTGACCTGAATTTCGTGGTTCATCTCTGACAGATGAACCCCCACAAAAAAAGTCAGCAGCTGCCAATCAATGGCAGGAAGGTATAAGCAGTATTATGTAGTAACTTAAGGGAGCCAATTCTTCCAAGTCATCTAGGAAGTGTGTCAGTTAAGCCATTTTAGCATTCAGCTCTGACATCTGCTTCTTGAGAAGGTATTAAGCTTTGTGCTCCTCCTCCTTGCTAGAATTTCTATGGCCACTGGAGACAGTCCTTTTGCCACAGTCATGCTCTAAAGGCAACAGTTTTATCTTTCTAGCTATCCTCAATTTTATTTTTTTAGCTGTCTAGACTGTCATAGTACAGTCATGAAATATTTCCCAATCAATTTTAAAACTGAGAAGCTACATAAATATAAGTACCAACCAGCTTTACTGTGCAAACAGCCAAGTAGCTGGAAGTTACAAAATATACTCTCAGGTGTCCACACTTATGAATGCATTAAATGAAAATCACCTACTAAATTAATTAGAAAAATGAGGTATGCCATAATCAATACACATACTTGATGTTCACAGTGCTCAGGTTCTAACTAGTTTCCAAGATACAATAATGCCATGCCTGCACAGGCTTACACAAACACTACAAATTCACAGTTATCAGCAACTCCTTTGGGAAAATGAGAACCCTGGGTTTAGAAGACTGCTTAGCTTCAAGATTTCCGCATTGTTCTATGGAATTTGTATGTTTCAACTGACCAAAATTGGGAAAACGGACTTAATTTAAGCAGACTGTAAAAAAAAAAAAAATCATTAAGTCATGGAAAGAGTCCCTAAAGGATCATACATTAAATGTCACATCTTTTTACCAATTCTTCCCATTCATAAGCCTTCAGAACACATTTTAAAAACGGTCTCACAAAGCACAATGTTCTATAAACACTATTAATATTACAATTTTATCAGTTAGTACATTATCTTGCACTCATGGTTAAATACAGTTGCTACAAAGGAACATAGCCATCATTAATTTACAAGCCAGTCCTGACCAGAATATTCAAGTATTTGTGAAATTTCTTTTGTACTCATCTTACTTCCAAAGGAAGAAAAATTTCTTATAAAACGAACGTATGGTTCTTCCTGTAAGGATACACTCTTACTGCTGCAATATGGGGTTTTAGTTTGCACTGGTCAGACATCTCCTCGCACACCTTTATTTAAATCAAGTATTACTCAATTTCTGTAACTGAATAGAGGAGGGGGAATAGACACACACCACACACATGGTATCACACCCCATGAAATACCTTTCCATATTTGCCAAAGAGATTTTTCAAGTCAGCAGCTTTTGTGTTGGAAGACAGTCCGCTAACCCACAGGTTTCTAGTTGAACTTCCACTGCTACCACTAACACTGCTCGCACTTCCTGAAACAAGTTTTACAAAACAGCCAAAAAATTAAGGAGACAAAGGTACCACGAATACTTAACTAAAGTGTTGCTGAAAAAAGAAACTTAGCTTGTTACCTCTAAGTAATTGTTTATCTGGTTACCTTTCTTGAAAAGACTTCTATAGAAAAAAAAATATATGCCATAAGATTTCATTCATTTAACCATGTATTGAGACCAACAGATTGGCTAGCTTGTACCCAAAGACAGAGAGAGAAAAATAACACAGATCTTTGTTAAAGGCATGCTTTACTCCTCATGTGGGTATGTACATTTAGCTTCAACATCTGGTTCTTATCATTAGCTACCATCCATAAAAATGGTGGGGGTTTTTTTTTGCACACAGTATTTGTTCTCCATCATGATGTCTGTACACTGCTCAAGTTACCAGAGACAGCAGAAAGGCAAATACAGGAGACTTGGATAATCCCAGCCTCCAAAATCACGTGGTCAATTTCCACAACTTCTTGAAGCATCGACTTCATCCAGAGCAGTTTTTTTAAACTACTACTAGATGCAGAACTGGATACAACTCACCAAATTTCCCACATACTAAAGAAAATACTACGTAAAAGCTGGAAAAACATTATGTGCCTTAAATACTCCCCCCACCCCATATATTAGGTATTTTTGCAACAACACAGCATTAAGAACTCAAGAGATTAATGTAATCTCATTCCCAGTATCTTTCAGTCTTCAGTTATGTAGTTCAACTTGTTTGCTGCTAAATGTATGAAATGCTTTGGAATATGTTAAAATGCAGCAAGTCCTACAGGCAAGACCGGAACTAAATCACCGTCTTGACAGCTGGAAAATCTGGTGATGTGCAGAGTTTTAAAAGGTAATTTAACCATCTTGAGAAAAATAGTTTTGTTTCTTCAATGCATCGAGATTAACTAAGAGCAAAAGGCAGCTATCTCAGCTAAGGTTATCTTGATACGAGTTTAGATATATAAGGAAGAAATTCTTCCCTGTGGGCCCTGGCACAGGTTCCCCAGAGAAGCTGTGGCTGCCCCATCCCTGGAAGTGTCCAAGGCCAGGTTGGACAAAGCTTGGTGCAACCTGGGCGAGTGGAAGGTGTCCCTGCCTACGGCAGGGCATCACAACAGGATGATCTTTAAGGTCCCTTCCAACCCATAACACTCCATGGTTCTGTGATACACTTAGAACATCAATAAATACCATTAAACAGCCACTGTCCTGGCTTTGGCTGTGTATATTAAGAAAACCTTACTTTCTTAAGAAAGTAAGTTCTACTACTAGAGTTACTATTACAGTTATCACATGTGCTACATAAATGAAGACACAGCAAATCTGCTTTCAGTTTCATTGTGAGCATGTAACTGCCATGAAAAGACATCTACAGAAGACCCAATTGTGACTGCAAAAATTTCCTCTCAAATTCATTTATCAAGTAAAGTTTCATTTGTCCCTTAGTGTTATGCCATGGATGCTGTGACAAAGGTTTTTGGCAGAAAGGGAGTAGGTAAAATAAGGAGACACATGAGCTCACGCAAATGCATTTGTTCAACCATGAAGCATCAGTACAACTGGTGACATTAATGTGCTCTTGAGCTCCACTCTTCAAATTTGTAATCGTAACACAGGGTTTTACGGAAACAAATGGCAACTCCAAGGCAGAAAAATAGGTTCAAATTTAATGCATTAAACAGCCACAAGTGCAATTCTGCAAGCTGGCATCTCAGCTCTAGTACTTGGTTGAGAGTTTAGTTTATTTAAAAATAAGCTAGAATTACAACAAGACAAAAAATTTCATTGGCATTACATTTAAGTACTTGCAATTATTTTTTGCTTGTTTTGCTGTAAGTTCCAGTAGGCTTATCTGAAAATTATAGCTTCTCATCAAAACAAAGACTTGGGAAATGTTAAACAGAATTTGCTCCCACAAGTATTTTGAAACAAAAGAATAAATTTTCATCAAGTCTTTAGTATTTTTGATTTTATAACAAACCTGGCATAAGGAGAAACAAAATATATGGACACATACATATAACAAATTATTACTGTACCTCTAGCATGATTTACTATAGATGGCTGAGTTCAATCATATAAGCCATTCTATTACATAGCAAGCAATTTCTCAATCAGGAAAGCATTTAGTTCAAGACAATACTACCCTAATTCATAATAGTTACCTTTATCATCCTTTGATGTTGTCTTGCTTTCTTTAGATTCCTTAGTAGAGCTAGAGAAGCAAATTAAAAAAATCAGAAGAAAGTTGAAACTACAGAACTTGGTGTTTCATTTTATACTACTAACACTAACACACAAGTTAACATTTCAAAAAAATAAAAATGAAAAAGGGCCAGACTGTATATTTGAACAAATGATTCCCTTATGGATTCTTGCACTGATTTTCCCCAAGATGCCTGAAGATCTAGATTTTCTGACAACTCTATTCAGTGGATATATGGCAATCTTCTCCAGATTTCAGGACGGGGACTTGACTTCATTTTGTGTTCTTAGAACTGATAGCTGTTCATTACCATCATCACAAGGACATTTAAAAAAATCGTCAATTTGAAAAAAATAAATAAATGCTGACAATTCGACAATGCAATCAGTAGGACATAGTGTCTATACGAAGATCTTGAATTTTAAAAAGTAACTTATGGCGGTCAAAAAACCTATAGGCAGGAGCATAGGATACTAATTACAAGATTCTTGCTGCTACCCCCTTAATGTAGAGTGATCTTATTGAATGCTGGTACTCAGTATCGTAAAGAACTGACATAGAAAAACAAACCTCTTTGCTTGACCAGAGGCCCCAGTAGACGAGGGACCTTTCTTCAAAGTATCCTTTTCTTTGTCTCCAGATTCTGCTTTCTTTGAACCTTCTCTGGCTTCCTTCTTGACGGGATCACCCTTCACGCAGTCTTCCTTCTTACCATCTTTATGGTTCTCAGTCATCTCATAGTCCTTGCTTTCCTTCTCCAGGCTCTGTGAAATGGTATCCTGCACATCCTTTGGCTTACTTGCTTCAGAATCTGTAATTTTCACATTTTTACCTGTTTCTAGGAGGTCATCACCATCAAAATCCAGAGTGATGGCATCTTCGGCCTGGATTGTAACCGATATGTTATCATCCTCAGCTTCTTTCACAGAGGTGTTAGCTTCCATCTCTTCATGAGCCGTGTGATCAGCCTCAGCTAGGCTTTCTTCTGAAGGAAGAGGTTTAGATACTTCTTGTGTACCATCACCAGAACCTGCTTTATCTAAGAGGATTTAACAGGAATAAATATGGCAAAACAAGAAGTTTAAACAATTTCATATGCATAAGCTAGAATAGGACCTAGAAAATACAAAGCCAGTTATTAGCACTGATGGAAGGTTAGAAAAAAACACAAGGTGTATTAACACAAATATAAATCCTTTACCCAGGATCACTTATTCTTCATGGCAAAACACATTTTCTAGAGACAAATACCAAAACATTAGGAGGGAGAATATGGTTCCATCCTGGAGATACCCGTTCTTCATAAGAAGTATCCATTTTCCAGTTTAGGACTTAACATTTCAGAAGAACATAGTTGCTTTGGATGTTCACAGTTTGATTTAATCTGTCTTTGAATCTTCCTGGTTCCAGGACTTCTAACCTTCCCAAATCCGAAAGAATTACAGTCTTGGAGAATTCCAGCCAGTCTTCCACGTCAGTGTTCTCTGTTCTTTTCCTTTCCAAGCAGTTGCTTGGCAGTCAAGTGAGTTGTACAAGGCTGCTGCGGAACATGGATGGGTGGGCCTTAATCCAGAGTTCGTAGACAAAGGGTCTCAATCTTCATCCACTGGAAAGATTTTCCATCTCAGTCCCACAGTGACATCTCCATCTGTATTCTTGAATTTGGGTAGATGAGACACTTCGGCCGTGGGGTCCCTCGTACACATGGAGTCTGTAGTTTTATCCTGTAGCTTCAATAATGTGTTTATTCCATCTTGAGTAAAGTGATGGTGTTCCATGTCCTTTCGAGTCCACAAAATGTAGAATCCTTATGACTTCTGTCCATGAAGTCTGTTTGCCCAAATGCATTACATTCCTTCTATAGTTTCACTAATGAGCACAGCTTAAAAAATGGTAGCCACTCCACAGGTTTTCAAACACTTGTTTTACCATCCTATGTACAACTGGTATTTCTAAGTGACAGTAAGCCAAGCATATGGTGGTCCATACATTTGTGGGGTGCTCAACTTGTGTGAGAGTGCAGCATTTCACTCAACATCAGTTACTGCAGTGCAAGTTGGAGATTTTGGCATCAAGACTTACCGTGTATTAAAATCAGTCCTTGAATACTATGGGGTTTTATTAAGTATCATAGTATTGCAACTGTACTATACATCCACCACAGTAACTGATAAGTACTGTAATCAACTCTTAAGAGTAAAGTAACTCTTAGGAGTGCAATAAACTGACTGCAGTAATTCCAGGTGCCGAGCTCAAGGAGGAGACAACTGATACTTGGTGCTGGAGATAAGCCTAGTATTAGTAGAGATTGAATGTTACAAGAGAAAGTTGCCTGCTCTACCAGAGTAAGACCTCTGAACTCTATTAAACTTTAAACATACCTTTCTCATTTTCTTCATCTTCCCCGTCCTGCAAGAAAAGGAAGTCAACACTAAATGTCTCCTATTTTGAAACATTAGGCAGAACAGTTTGTATTTTTCATAGAATTTCTACTGTATGAAGGCAAATACTGAAATTAAAACTGTTTCCAAAGATTATCCAGGATCCAAACTTGTGCACCTCCCTTGTCAAATCACTAAAAAGTTTTATGGAACAATTTGGCATTTGTCTGCAACACTTGCAGTTTGCAGTTGGTTGGGACATGCAGGCATTGTCTTACCCCCCCTAACTCAATGGGGCATTTCTAAACTATTCCATGTCTTACCAAAGCCTTCAGAATGGATGTCAAGCTGCTGATTACTGCTTTCAGAGAAATGCAAGCATTCCATCATTAGCTTTAAAAGCTCAAGAGAGAAGTCAGAAACTAGGTAGCCTCCCTCCAGTAAGTACTTTAAAACGAAACTCTGATTGTCATAGGTTTTTACTTATTTCTCATTAGTTTTACTGAACAAGAGATGCTGTATGAGATGTCACTTTTCAGACATCAGTTCCATGTAACTCAGAATTAATTTATGAACTCAGAGATATCATATATTAGTATTAACACCAAAAAGCATCCCTCAACAATTATGCCCAGTTCCACACTCCCCACATGCTCTAAGGGCAAACTTCTACATTACACAGAAGTTCCAAACTCCTCCACAGGCTGTATATACTACTACAGCATCTGGCATAGCCCTCTGGTATGTTTTTAAGGGAGTGTGAAACATATCCTTTGTGAAGTCTATGCACTTAACACTCCCAAATTGTAGACATGAATTATGTCTTTAAATAGGTCAACTTACTCGGTATCACAATTATCTGTATTATTAAATATCTGAATGAAAGCTTCCCATATTGTTTACCTTTATAGTCTTACACCATCTGACTCTAACATGCACGCTAGAACAGAAAAACCAGTCTAAAATGATCTTTTCCAACCAAACAGACACAAAAATCAGCTTAACAGAATGGATTTAGAACTCACATGGACAGCCGGAAAAGTGTAATCTTCTATGTCTGGACCTTCATTTTCCTGTAGAAATAGAAAAGGGACTAGATAAGCAAAATTATTCATAAGGCACTCAAACATTCAGAGGGTCAACAGATCCCATTAGATCAGTAAACATTTAAGTGGATACACACTCAACAATGTCAACATCAATTAGCAGTTCTCCTGATGTAAAACAGAGTCTGAATGCTGAACTGAAAGGCACAAGTCACTGCTAGTACAAGGGAAAAGGACCCCTTAGGAACTAACCCTGCATGGACTCTGGTAGAATTTTATCAATCAGTGCCACATTTGTTTCAGGACTATTCAAATACAAATCAAGGCAAATAGGAAGAAAAGAGTAAAGTAGAGTAAAAAGAAAAAATCCTACCTTTTAGAGATAAGCAAGACAAACCAAAAAATTAGTTCTGACTTCCTAGTAACAAACACTAAGAAAATCATACATTTTGNTTCTGACTTCCTAGTAACAAACACTAAGAAAATCATACATTTTGATGATAAAAATTCATGTAAAACACAGCCAAGTACCTGACTTTCAGAATCCTTCTCCACATCTTCTGTTGTCTCCACTGGCTCCAGGTCATGGTATCTTTTCTTTTCTGCAGATGGTAGTTCTTTAGAATTCAACTTCTCATCTTCAACAGATTCTTTGAAGTCTTTCAATTCATCATTTCCATCTTGATCACTTGCATCTTGAGTCTCTAGTTCGCTTTCCTTTTGGTGTGAACATAAATACTTGGTATAACTAAAAGTATTAGCTTTATTCTGAAAAAATCACTTCTAGAATCAGTGTTACACTGCTGGATCAGTGTCTCACGTGCATAATAAAATTCATACCATGTTTTAAAACCCCCCCAGCTTCACACCCTTAGGCATCACACTGTGAATACAGTAAAAACAATGCTCCAAATTTCCACATAAATTACCACAAAGAAAATGGAAGCTTTG
>WAAG01025127.1:0-15081 GCA_013390105.1 Tichodroma muraria
ATATTGTGTGTCCCAGGCACACACAGAGAAGATGGAGGGTGTAGTGCTTCGGGTGTCGAAGTAATGCATTTCCAAAGGAATGTTGTGCAGCCTCTAGCAAGTCGAGAAGATGCATGCTTGTACAAAGGATGCTGCTGCTTCTATTGCAAGTGTAATTCTGGAAGTGTAATGATAATGAGAGGAAGTGGAGGACTTCCTGCATTAGTTTTTGTGGCTGTGTGAAGGGGCTGTCTGAATTGCAGCTGCGTTGCGCAACTGATAAAAGTCACGTTAGGCTGGGCCAAGTCTCCGGAGATGTGAACTGATACACCTCCTCTTCGTGCTGCATGCAGAGCGGTTAAATTCTTACCAACATGCAGTCAGAACAGAGTAATCATCACTGACTGTGCTCTCTCTGTATTTTACTTCAAGTCAATTGCTTTCCCACGAAATGCGTTGGTGCTACAGTATGTCCCTAAAGCACAGTTCACCCCTTTGGGAAAAATTTCCACAGTCAACGAATTACTTAGCTTGTGAGTAAAGGATCTGTGTAAGCTGGAAGACAGAAAAATTTAATGGCAGACCTTTAGTATTGTGATATCCCTCTTACAGGTCTCTAAGCAAGAAAGGGAGAAATTCTGAAGGGGGAAGTGTTTAATTTTATTTGGAAAAAGCTCGGCATATATGTGGTGTACTGGAGGAAAGATAGTTTCTTAAATTCCTTTCTGAAACATCCAAACTACTTTTACCTAACTTCTAGATTTGACTCCTGCTCTATGGATTTGTAAAGAAAATTGATGAAATGGTACTGAATGTATTCTATTTATTGTCTTTTTAGTGATAACTATTAAAATGTTAATCATGCTTATTCAATATTTTGTTTTGTAATATCTTTACAGTTGCTTTAGTGAGTGGTTTTTCTATTTATTCAATGTACGATGTTAGTTTCTTTTTGAACTTGTAAATTTGCTTGTATGGTTTCTTTTTTTTAAGGTCTGGGACCTTGATGAACTCTATTATAAGGTTGAAGGGTGATTTTGAGGCCAGTATGTGAGACGTTTATTTAAGGTGTAAGGAGAAGTGAAGCCTATTTCTCTTCTGCCTTTGTGGGGGTATGGTTTTGTACCCTCTACATAGCAGAAGTGCTTTGGAAAGTGCACGTTTTGGAATGTGCTTTTTCCATATCTCTGGATGAGAAGTATTACTGTGCTGGTCAGCTGGTCAGTGAGAGGGCTTTTCAGAAAAAGTAACACATGCCATATTTAATTAGCTCAGACTTGGTGGCTGATAGTGTTTTTTGGTTTTGTTTTGGTTTTTTTGAATGGTCATAATGATCACTCAAGTTAAATAACATACAGAATCAAATACACTCATTATACACCCAAATAGTCATGGGGGGTGGAGGGAACCATAGGTGAAAACAGCTTGTTGCATCTGGGAATTTTTTATCAGAGAAAATAATTCTTTGGGAAAATCAACTTGATTTTCCTGTCATTGTGCTGTACTGCAGGTGTGTATATCCTGTATTAAACCAGGCAAACTAGAAAAGTCCTGTTTCCCAGTAACCCAAAGGGTGTGTGCTTGCCTTTGATAACTGCAGTATGTTTAAAGTCACATATTTGAAGATAATTGAGGAGTCCTCTACTTTCAGTGCAGAATAAGATGGATTAGGTAATTTCTGTCAAGGGTACAATGCTGACGTTGCCAGTTCGCTAGACACAATAGATTTTATGATGAGATACTGATCTTGTGGTGTAAGTTACTGTAGAAGAAACAGGAACTTTGTAAAGAAGACGCTGAAGAAAGACAAGGGTGGGAGTTACACTATAAAAGCTGCTCCATTATGTAACATTAGGTTGAAAAGCAGCAGAGAGAAGCTCAATTTCCAGAGTCCAGCTGGTTTCTTATGTGCAATGCTGTAGATAATGCAGGAAATAAATAAATACAAGTGTACATTCAGAAGAATACTTAAATTTTCCAAGTGCATAACAAGGCTGAATATTAAGTTTTTCATACTATTGCAGGCCACATATGTTTAGCTTGTTTTGTGTGTGTTGATGTCTTTCTGAACAATTTTACTCAGAGAACCAAAACATGGATTTCCTGTTCTTTAAGAGGAAACTGAGTGTGCTGTCAGTTCTTCTTCAGCTGCCTTCAGTTATTTTACCTATGTAGATGTGAAAGGAAAAACCATGGACTAGCCTGCCTGTTCCACTGCCTGTGTTATAAATCTCCTCCAGCATTGGGCAAGGACAGCATTCCAAAATATATCGGTCTTCTCAGGCTTCATAAAAAAGATCTCAAAGGTCAGATAGAGGGAGCATGCTAATTAAGGAGAAAAATGTTTTCTTTCTGTACCTTCATATATCAATAAATCCAGAAATACTTTCCATTACTTTTTTTATAATTTCTGTGTTTTGCATGGATATTAGTTTCCAATTAAATGAGTATTTTATCCAGATCCTTTTATTTATGAAGTTTGCTCTGATTGGTTATTTTCAATTGTAGTGGTCAAGTTTTGTCACAATACTACAAATAAGGATTCGGTTTTTTTAACTGCTAAATAACCTCCTTTGCTGGAATTTCCTCCTTTATTATTGTTGAGAGCTGTGGATCCCATAAGCATAACTGCACTTTGCACGAAATCTCAGTCAGGATAGCAGCGACAGAATTATTTGATGTCTTTGGTTATTAAATATATGAAAATAATGCAACACATAGACTCGTCAATGACGCTCATGTAATCTGTCATTGCAGTCTATGCTTCTAACTTCCCTTTTAAATGTGCAGAAGAGGCCTACATGGATTAAAGGTCACGGTATGTGTATTGCTGTCAGAGTGCATTATTATGGCAAATTGATGCATTTTGTTCCGTGTCCTCAGTCTCCATGGGTTGTAATTTCTGTGAAAGGTGGAGATGAATAAACTTGTCTCATTTTATTATTGTGAGATGAAACAGGCATGAATTTCTCATGGTTCTGAGCTTTCTGCCCAGTTCTTGTACTCTGCCGGGAACACTCCTCCTGTAATTATACCTTTTGCATGTAGTTCTCAGTATAGCTGGGCAGCCTGAGTCCAGCCTTACATTTATGAAGTTTTGCTGTTTTAATTATTAATGATGGAGAAGGTGTGTTTCTGTGGACAGACAGGTCTCTCCTGTGGTTTATTGAAGGGGATCTTTGGAATTTAATGAATTTTTCTTCTGTAGGCTGATAAATCTAATTGAAGTTGTGGATTAAAAAAAAAAAAATTTGTCAGTTCTTGCGGGCCCTTTGATGCTATGGGTGCTTTTTGTATGCTTGCAGACTAAGTGGTTCAGCAGGCAAGGTAACTAACTCCCCACCAAACAACTGAGCTTATGGCAGCTGAGTAAGAGAGTGATAATGCATGGTGAGGCTGCCAAGCAGGAAGATAGAGAGTGCTGTAGTGACAAAGCATGTGGCAGCACTTGGGGCTTTCCAAGAGATAATCTAGCTGTAATGCTCTTGATTTCTAAGGAAGAAATTGCTAGAAACATGATACAGTTTTATCTCAACAAGACTGCCTGGGACTAGGCTAGATGTGTTACTGCTTCTGTTGTTACAGGAACAATTTGGTTGCATCTCTTTTTTAAGGTGTGTAGATCATCTTCCTTCAAAAAACCCAAACCTGCGACCAATTTACAAAAGGCACTTCTTTTCTCAGTTTCACTGTGTTCCTTCAGTCGTCTGGTAATGCGGTTACATAAGTTAAACTGGGTCTGTCTCCTCTTGAATGCAGTGATTAGTGCTCTGAGTAAACTAATCCAAACCTCTGCATCCAATATGTGCACACAAGCGTAGCTGAAGCAAGGTAGGGGGGCAAAAGGAGATTATTGGATAAAAAAAAAAAGATAGTTCAACATTAGTTTCCTTTTCTATAGGCTCATATGGGGTTCAAAGTGAGGACAGTGGCTTTGAAACTTCTGTGTATCAAGTGTCATTTTTAGACATTTTTAGCTCTAATTTCATTAAGGGTAATAATCAAAGCTAAATTTAAACAAGGGGCTTTCACATGCCAGTGATGACAGGTACTATTGGTGTGTTTGCTGTGGAATGAATGTAATTTTTAAAGTCTTTGTCATTGTTAAGACAAGTGGGCTTTTGGCTTCCCATCCATCCATAGTGTTTTTATTATCAGTGATTTTGGTCCTGTTCCATGAACTATGCAGAATTTAAGTACACTTTTGCATTTTGGAAGAAAAGCTCTATAAGTGAGGGGATTTTTCTTTTTTCAATAAAGACTTGATGGTTTCATCCAAAAGTCTACAGTGTGCAAAGCTGAAGTACATTGTTTCTGGTTATGTGCTGGGGTATATTAAATCTCTTCTATTGGCTTTAAAATTTGTTAATAAATTTAATGCTTTGTTCTGCTGTTTCTGGGCTCTTTTTTGGTAAGAGCCATCAACAATGAAAATTATAAGGACTTCATGGAGGCTGCAAACATTTTTCTTGCAGTAAAAGGCTGAGGGTATGTTTTGGGTTTGGTTTTTTTTTTAAGTAAAGGGGGCAACCAGGATGTTAACTGAACAACCAAGGATTTCTTCCACAGAAGCCCTGGGTGAAGTGAAAGATCATTTGGAGATGGAGTTTGTATAGCTTAGAGAACTGGAAGAATAAAATATTGAGTGTAATTTAAAACAAGCACCTCTTTCAACATACCGATTCAAAGGGTACCATGCAGCAACACGTCAGACCCTCTTCTCCTTGGCTGCTGAATAAATCACTCGCTATTTTTTTCCGATATGATCATTGCTGAGAAATGAAACCGAGCCCAGCCTGTGGGTTGCGGGGAGTGGCAGGACGGTCCCCGCCTTTCCGGAGCTGGGGACCTGCGGGCAGCGGGCTCCCTCTGCAGCTCCGGGAGGAGCTCCGCGCTCCCCGCTGGGCTTCAGGGATGCGCTCCCTCTGCTTCGAGTGGCGTTTCCATTTTCTCTGTATGTTCAGGCACCCTGCAGTCAAGCAGTTCAAACTTTGTGCTCCTTAGTGTTCCAAGCAAAGGTATAGTTCAGCCGGATGTTATTTTGTTGCTAAAAGCACTGCGTTCAGATTTGGTGCAGTATGTCAGTCCTTAAATTATTCAGACTTTCAGATTGTTCTGAATGTCTAAATCTCAAAGTGGAGCAACTGATCAAAAACAGAAACTTTGCTAAGTTTGTATCAGAGAAAGTAATGTGATTACTGTTAGTAATTAGCTATTAATTATGGTAATTTTGTGAATTACAAGTATTAAATGGTAATGGATGTATGTTCTTTAAGTATCTTGGGGTTTCTACACAAAAGAACAGCTCATGATACGATTGTATGACTGCTTTGTATGTACTGCAGAAGACAAAGGAAAAAATTTCAATTTTTACAGATCTACTTTTGAATGCCTCACTTCCTTTTCTTTTTAACGTTTTTATCTGTTCGCACTTATATTGCTAAAAACATGAGCTGTGTCTGCAGTGCTTTAGTGCAGCAGCTCTGATTTCTGGAGCCTGCGTGTGCTGCTATTACAGTATGTAAACTTAGAAACCTCTAGGACATCTTTGTAGCCCTCCTGGGGGCCTTCCCCTCCTGGAGAAGACACAGCAGGAAAAAACCCACGGTAAAACAGAACCCTGGATATTGTAAAGGCTTGCAGGAAGAAGGAAAAACAAGATGCGTAGATGACACAGGAAAAATCGACTAAAAGTTGCTACAGTTTTTCCGTGCAGGCTCTCTCAGCAGAGGGCAGTACCGCCTCTGTGTGCTTTAATGTCCCGGGGCTGCACAATCTCAAGCAGCATGTGCGTGTGCCAGTCTGGTCTCAGCACAAGCTTTCAGCTGAGTGAGTTTGGAATAGGTGGCTGGAGGGGGACTGTGACTAGATTTTGGAACACCTGTATAAAATTGCAGTCAATGCAGTATTGCAAGGTAAGTTCTGTTAGCCACTTATCCATTCCTGCTGGCAGGGTTGGTGTATTCTTTGGTTGTCAGCTCCTTGTCCAGGTGAACCTATCTGTGATTTCCTGTTGTCCTACTTGCAAAGACAGTAAGTCCAGTGCACAGGAACTTGCAAGCAAGGTGATAGCAAGATGTGTTCTGGACTGTTGCTGGTGCTATCAGCTGGTTCAGTGCAGGATGACTATTGCATTGCCACAAAATAAAACCAGCTTTTCACAGAATCATTCTCATTGGAAAAGAGTCCAAGATTGAGTCCAACCTTAGACCAAACACCACCATACCAACTAAACCACGGCATTAAATGCCATGTCCAGTTAGTCCTTGAACAGCCCTAGGGACTGGTGATTTCACCACTTTCCTGGGCAACCCCATTCCAATGCTTAGCCACCCTTTCAGTGAAGAATTTCTTCCTGATGTACAACGTGAACCTCTCCTCGCACAGATTGAGGCTGTCTCCACTTGTCCTATCACTTGTTTCCTGGGAAAAGAGACCAACCCCCACCTTGCTACCCCTTCCTTTCAGATCCTTGTGGAGAGCAGTAAGGTCACCCCTGAGCCTCCTTTTCTGCAGGCTGAACCACCCCAGCTCCCTGCACTGCTCTTCATCAGACGAATGCTTCAGACCCTTCCCCAGCTCTGCTGCCTTCTCTGGACACAGTGCAGCACCTCAATGACTTTCTTGCAGTGAGGGCCCCAGAACTGGACACAGGACTCAAGTTACTGCCATTTATTTTCATTTTATTGGGGGTTCCCCCACTGCTTGTTTTTCTGCTGGTGCAGAATCCATTTGAGAGGTTATCTTAGTGTGTAATTGATGAGAAATGTCCATGTCAAGCACATCACATTAATTGTAAGCTTGATTTGAAGTCCTTTTCCTCCTGAAGCCTACTGGAATATTCTAGGCATCTTCCACAAGGTGGAGCTTTAAGGCTCTGTGGCTGGGAATTTTTCCCTCTTGTCTAATAAGCAGAAAGATGAATGGAGTTTATGAAATCTTACAAAATAAGTATAAACCAACTGTTTCAACACTTTTCAAGAAAGAAAGTTAAGTTTTAGAAAAAGCAACAGACTTAACAGATATTTTGGACTGTAATATGTCTGAGTCACTGGAATTAATGTGAAAGAGAAAAGGAAGGACTGGAAAAAATAGTTCTCATTACTTATTTATTGTTTTGGTATTACTGTTTCTTTGCTTCCAAACTGACTTGAAAGGTAGGCAGAACTAGATAGAGAAAAGCATTATCAAAATAGTTGCTAACTCTTCATTTGTTGGGAGGAGGCCTTTTTTTTTTTTATTTTAAGCAGTCCTACCCTAAAAGAAGAGGAGGAAACTATAGATAATGGTTATTCTGATAGATTAAAGAAAGGCAGAAAGCCTATTTCTTTCTTTTGTGCAGCTGTCTTTTCAAGAACAAGCTATATATGCCTGTTCTCTGGAAGAGCACCTTTTTCTATTTTTCACTTTGCCTGCCAGAAGCTGCATCTTGCTGAATTCTGGAAAAGTGCTACTGGTATTTCAGGCAGTTTCAGTAATCAGTTATCTTGGGCTTCCCATGTTTCTTTGAGTATCTGAACTGTGTTTTACCCTATTGCCATCTTGTCGGAAATCCCCTGCTGTTGATTTTGTTGGAATGGAATTCATCATCTGCTCGCTGCGCTGCTGCTGGTAAGGCAATTTTATACATTGACTAGCACAGACATGTGTGGACATGAGCTGGTACTGTGCATGCAGAAGCTGGGAAGGAGTTTAGCTGAAGAAGGGAAGGGAGGACTGGATGGAGGGGGTAGCAGCAGAGAGGGAAAAAAACAAAATCCCGAGTGTTTTTCCTGTTGGGCTTTTCTACTTCAAGCTAGCCTTTCCTGATGGTAAAAATGTTACTGATCTGTTTTTGCCTCATATCTTTCCATGAAACAAAACTTGAGGATACGAGAAGTTTACTGAACTCCTATTATAAGTGCTGTTTCCCTCTTACCTTCCTTCAGTGAACTCCTATGTTGTGTTTAGACCAAGAGACTTATCTAGTACTTTCTGCAGAATCTATCTTGTCGCTCTGTGCTTGACTTGAGTTGCAGCTGAAGTTGTGAAACACTTCTTTAAATTTAAACCATGTTGTTTCTTTCATGCTTTGCAGGTTGTGTCTGCAAGAGATGAGAAATCAGCTATGATTTTTTAATCTGTGTTTCAGGAGTCTCCCTAGGTTAGGAAGTAGGACTGGTAAAAGCTTGGTACAGAGCCAGCATATCAGGAATCCATTTTCTCTTTTTCTAGCATTAATATAGCCCCATCTGATGGTCCTCTCCAGTTTTAGGCACAGAAAATAGCATATGGCAAATGCACTAAAAAGCAGGTGTGCTTTATGCCAAATTATAATGAGTTAAGAGCCTCTCTTGACAAACTGAGTGCACCTGATTTCTAGAAGTCATGTAGACTGGTGTCTGAGCCAGTCTGTAATGTGTCTGCATCTTGCTGGATCTGTGGCAGAGCCAAATTTTTAAGCTTCAGTTTTCCTCAGATGCTATCACAGTCTTGACACACTAAAAATTGTCTAAAATTTATTTTTCTCTGNTAGCTGAGTAGATACAGCTCTTGGTAGGGAAGATGTGGGGACTGTTTTGGCAGTTTGAAGAGCCCTTCTCTGTAATATAATATTAGGTTAGATTTCTGAGCCACAACCTCAGAACAGACATTCAACTTTCAAAAAAAATGAAGTAATATGAGTAGGGTGGTGGAGTGAGCTTGAAATCACGGAGATTTTTTTTTTTCCCTCCAGATGTTACTAGACATGTTGTATGGGCAGGAATTGTTGCCATCTCTCCTGCTGCTTCTGCCAGTGTAGTTTGTCTGGTTTCCAAGGATTCTAAGTACTCCACCCATTCTCTTTATCAGCAATAGCAGAAAATACCTTTCTTTTCTGAAAACCAGAGTAGTATCAATCACTTAAAAATACTGTAGATGCAAGCTTTTGCATGAGTTTTGTAACAATGAGTGATTCCATACCAGTCAGTTCTAAATGCCAGTGGCTGTCTATAGAGTTGGATAAAGGATTACTCATTTCCCATTCAAAGAAATGGTGATTTTGACAGGGAGTGCCAGGGAAAATTGAGTTAATAAAGCCAAGGATATTGAGGGGTATATTTACTAGGGATAAATACTTAATTTTTTATGTATTACACAGGCCAATGCTCTGTTGACAAAACCACCAAAGTTCAGAGGCATTCCTGTGTTGGTAACAGGATACAGTTGTCTGAGAACAAAGATTTTCTTTGCACTTATTAACCAAAAGATCATAGTTGCTTTATTTAAAAAAACTTTGGTATGAAGCTATTGAAATAGCAACGTAAGGCAGAGAATGCACGTGGAAAAGGGTCTAAGTGTAGCCTAACACTTGGAGAATGGCACAGGCAGTTGGTGTATCCAGTATTTAGCTGGATTCCCTTATGGTCCAATTTCAGTGTAAGTCCTATTTTCAGTACAGAATGTGAAAGAAATGCTGTGTAGCCATTTATTTAGCTTATAATCAGTGTGAGAAATCCCTCTGCAGCTTGCAAAGAGAGAAGGGTGATAGTGGAAAATATCATTACTGGGAAGATAGATGCTATAATAAAATTGCCTGTGGCTTCACCATCTCATTTTTCCAAGTTTACTAGTCCATAGGGTTCATGTCTCATCTTCTATATGATTATATTGCATTATTTTCAGACATAGGTAGACCTAGATGCTCATAAAACTGAGAGATCAGCAACATGAACTTTAGCCTTTTGTTCCTGCTCTTCCTGCAGTCTCTTGGAGTTTTTTGTGCTGAGTTCCATGATGCTGAGATGCAAGGAGAATGGTCATTGCACGTTAAGTGCTAGACTGATCTTAACTTTAAAAACAGAATTGAAAACAGGGATGTGGAAGTAATGCTTAACTTCCAAGGCAGCAACCTCTTATTTCCTAATACCTTGCCAAAAATAGTCAGTGCAAAATTATTTGTCCATTTACTTGCCCCTAGGGCTGTTAGCTTAGCTGTAGCTGCTGGACCAGGCATGTGCACTTCTCATCCTACTTTAAAAGCCATGGCATGCAGAATTTAACAGCTAAAGCAGTCCTCATCTCCATTAATCACAATGTGTTCATTTGCATTTGTTGCTCTGTGGGTGTGTCCCGGTGGATGCCTGTCTATCCAGGTGTCCAGGCAGTCACTGGCTTCTCTGCTTTCCCTCAGTCACTTAGCTGCCTTGGCCTTCTCTGGGTATTTAAATTCGGTATGTCTTTTCTAGGTTTTCTTTAAAGCGTGACTAATTGTATGAGTTTTAGAAGGATTTTTTTTCTTCCCTTCCACACTCTTACTCCTATAAAGTTTTCTAGACACATGCTGGCTAGAGAGTCAGCTAGGGAAAGGCTGGTATGAAAGCTCACGCCGAGGGTGCCATCAGATGAGAGTCCAAATGTGACACTGCACTTGCTGGATTTTGTTCCACTCTGTGAACCACCCTCACAAGTCCAGCTTTCGTCCCAGCGTCTCCTTAATAATCCACTGACTTAAATAAAGAGAACCCATCTTCCCAGTGGCAAGGGGATGGGTGCCTTGGGTCATGATGGGAGTGGTTTGCTGTGTCCTCTGATGTTGCATTGACTCTACAGCTGGTCGACTTAATTTTCTATGAGTTTAGTACCTGGTCCATTCCACCTGTGTTTTATGTCACTTATATTAGGTAAGGTTTGTGGGTGGTTGGTAACTGATTTCAGTTTTAAATGTCATAATTTCCAGGTCAGATTTTAAGTTGATGTAATTAGGTGATATGTAATTAGGTGGTAGCCAACCATTGATTGTGGATGTATATATTGAATCAAATGATTTCTGTTGAAGCTGCACCTTTTTAATCTGTTGAAGAACTTAAGAAGGGAAGAGATAAGATAGGAACTTAAAACCAGTTCATCAGCTACACCTATTAGACAGTAAATGACTGTAAATCACACAGTAGATATTTCATAAGAGCAGATAAATCTCAATGAGACAATTCTAAATGTTTGTGGGAGGAGCTGTGGATATTATCATGCAGTTAGTATATTATCCTAACAAGCAAATAGATCACACCCCTTAAATAAAAGGAGTTACCTGAGAAGGATTTGAACTATTTTGAAATTACTTATAAATTTTTTATGCATGTCTCTGAAAAAGATTGTTTTCTAATAATGTACAGATGCTAAGAAAAATAAAAACATAGTATATGCAATAAAAATCTAGCCAGGGTAACTCGTACAGCTTATTTATAGGATTTTGTTTTCGAAGTGTCCTATAAAGGAGTGGTGAATTTACTTCAAGATAGTTTTTGTATGAGTTTTTTATGTTCTGGTCAAAATGAGGCTAAAGAAACATCTCATAGGCAGTATTGTGACATGCAAATGATGAAAGCAATAGAAGGACATAGTCAACTAGCTTCCAAAATCATCAGTAAGGTTAAAGAACAAGAATTAGACTGAAAAATGCTATTGCCAGTGTGATGGAGGCACTGCACTGCCTCTGGACTGTGTTGCTTTCCCCCTGCAAGGAAGATACACTTCTGTATTGACCCTCAAAAGACAAAGACATGTTTTGCCACCAGTTCACTGTTCTGTTCTTTTCCTTTTAGGTGCTGGATTTTTAAGGTCTTGTATTAAACTGGGAAATTTTTGTGCTGTGGCAGTTTGAACTTCTCCTTTCCTACCCCTGTTGGGTTTTACTGAAGTTCTACAATTTGTTCTTTCTCTTTCAGTTCATTTCCTAAAGTAATCTTTGTAGCCAAGAGCTACATTAGAGCCTTCCCAACAGCTCCAGTCCTTAAATGAGGAACTGGCTTTGCTTACTGCATTTGATTTTAGAATAGTTTATGCCTAAATGTAGTCTACTCTGAAGCATCCAGCTTTATTCCATATTTAAACCCTCTTGGCTCTTGGAAAGAGTGTTTCATTATATATATATAATAAATCAAGTAATGTCATAGCCTTTGATATGAATAGAGTCAAAGCAGTCGTGAACAGATCTCACTAAAAATTATGAAACTGTTGTTAGCGAAGCTTCAGTTGGAAAGGAAAAAAAGGATTAACTTTTTTTTAAAAACAATTATTTTGGTAAAATTTTTAGTTTCTCAAGGGGTGTCAATCATTCTCTGAAGCTTATACATGAATATGTAATGTTGGTGAGAGAGACGCTCTGTTGGTGTTTGTGATTACAGAATAATCTGGTTCTGTTGTCTCAGAGTTAAGGACTAGTGATCTCGGAGAGTCAGAGTTTGAAAATAGTTCATTTTTTCATCAAGGGTGATGATCCTTGATGAAAGTGAGTGATAAACTTGTGTTTCTGTCACGTTTCAGAAAATTTCCTGCAGGTGACATGGATCAGCAGGACTCAGACCTATCATCTACCTTTTTCTTCTGCATCTGCTTGTCAAAGTAGCATCTGCTTTGTAGTAAAAACTGAGGCTCTGGTTGTCTGTTGAGACCCCTTTCCTTTGCCCTTTTATTGGCTTTCTGCAGCTTTGTAGGGAGTAGATTGTGTAAAGCATGCCCCTGGAAAGCAGAGGCCGTTAAAAGGTTTAAGACAAATTTGTTTGAAGACAAAGAGGGCATTGAGGAAAACTGTGGAGAGGGATTGAAGGGCTTTTGCAGCGCAACAGAGCCTTGTCTGTGCAAGACTCAGCCTGCCTCCGAGTTCCAGCAGGCTGCCGAGAAGCAGGCCAAGAAAAGACTCTCCAAGACCCTGCTCCCTTCATCTGTAGTCTGCCATCTGGACAGAGGATGGCTAGAGGGTTCCTGGAACGTATAGAAAGGAATCTTGAGGGCTGAAAATAAATGCCACTGGAGACAGGAAGTGTCTGAGACTAGGAGGGTTGGAGGGGGGGAGCTGCTCTGGGGGTCACGGTGCTGGTGAGGGTGAGGGGCAGATAAGGAGAGCTGCTGTGCTGCATTAGAAGGTGCACAGCCTTTCCCTGAAGCCCTGAATATCCCTCCATTTACTGCTTTATGTACTTGAGGGCATCTTACTTGTTCATTGCAGGGGTTCATCTGAGTGATTTGGACCTCTTTCCCTTGCACAAAGGGTCACTTCACTTAAATCTGTAGCCCTTGGCATGTTAGGGATTTTGAAATCGGACAGGTTTATAGAAAGATAAAGTGGTGCCAGCCACTCTGAAATTTGATCTTGATGTTGTCATGAAGCTCTGTGTTGCTTCAGCATGGTTTTTGGTGGGGTCTGTTGCAGTCAGGCTAGATGATGTTATGTTATATGTTAGATGATGTTATGTTATATAGATGAAGTTAGATACCTGTTATATCTGAACAATGTTCCCCCAAATTATTTTTCTCATGTAGGAAAGTCAGTGAGCTATGATATTTTACTCCTTTAGTGTGCTTTAAAAAGTGTTATAATACTGGAGAATAATGTTACTCTTTTCTGAGTTATGAGGGTGGCATGGCCTTTGTATTATTCTCAGAATAGAAATGTCAGCTAATCGTATCACCCATCTTTTCTTCTTATAAGGAAACCACCCTTCAAACCTCCAGAGAAACCTTAGAGTGAGAATTCTTTGCATCACCTGCTCTGCAGTTTTTAAGGGTAATCAGCCAGATAACTGTGAATGTTTTTTACTCTGTGTGCTAGCCTCTGAGTATTAAGTGAAAATGACATAAGTTTTTATTTCTCAAGATGTTTCAAAGAATGTGGTCATGGAGGCAGCTCCTTCCTATTATTGAGCTTCTCAATGCACACAATAAACATCTTTTCATGAGATTTCAGGTCCATTATTCTCTAGAGGTTGCTCTTAGGAGGCCCAGGCACTGATGCTAGAGAAAGTTACACTTTGTGTTTAACTGAGTAATTTTCCTTAATAACTCTGAAAAATGAAACTGAAAAATGAGCGTATCCTCAAATATTTACTGTATATCACATGGGAAGGTGGTGGTACATTTCTTATTGCTGACTTTGGCAGTGAAGTATGCATCAAGTGTCAGCACTCACTGGCCCACTAGAACTGAGCTGTAGCTGAAAGTCTTTTCTGGGTGAGAGGAAGTTTCCAGAGCAACTGTTCGATCAGCTCCATGTGCTGGCAGCCTTCTTGGTGAGAACACCACAGGTAGTTTATGATTTGATTGAAAATTAATGGGGCAATTAACAGCATGAGACCTAAGAGTAGAAGATGCAGGTTTGGAATGAGGATCATGTCAATGCAGTAACTGTAATTTTCAGGTTCCTCACAGTACTTGTTCAGCAAATAAAGCCTGTTAGACAAATCTTATTCTAGAAATTCTAATTTAAATGTTGATTAATACCTCCACACTTGAAAACCAGATGAATATTATAAACTTGTAATGGAAAAAGTAGATCCTTTCACAGCAATATCTTTACTGCTAGAAGGTTTATCCTATTTTTTTCCCCTCTAAATTATTCAATATATCATCCCTTAGAGTGTACCAGTAAGGACTGTAATTATTCCAGAGGCTCCACATGCAGGCACCATTTGAATCTGTAATTAGGGGGAGTGCAGGCTTTCTGTACTTAGGTTATGTTGCTCTCCAGCTGCAGGATGCATTTCCAACTCCATAGCACAGAGTAGAGCTGCATAGTGTTGTAAAGTTAAATACCAATTTATAGGTTTAAATGCACCTTGTTCTTGATTAAAGAAAATGACTAGTGGATAGCATGATCTCTGTGCCAGCTCATTACTTTTCATATGATTGTTTGGAGAAAAAAAATCCTGAATTCTTAAATGTCTCAGTATTGAATAGGGGTAAACTGGATTCTTTGCCGAGTTTTAAGAGCTATGTGGCATGTTCTTTTCATTTGCAAACTTTTTCCTAAATGTCATTAGTCCTTCCTTAGAGCAGCAGCTTGCCAGAAGAGGAATTTCGGTAAATTGTCCGTGTTTACATGAGTCATTGCTGATTCTCTGCTGAAAGAAAGTATTTTCTGTTATGCATATCTCATCTTGTTGTAAATACTGTGATTTTTTAGGTTGCTGCTGGACACTTCTACAGCATTTTTAGAAATGTTATAACCTTTCTTGGATTGTGGTATATGTGTAGTTGCAGTACACCAACCTAGATAGGGCAGATCTTTCTTTGGATATGAGGAAAGAGCACACAAGTGATTTAGTGTAATTTTGAGTCAGGCAAAAAAAAAATAAAAAATAATTCCTG
>WAAG01025152.1:1775-12872 GCA_013390105.1 Tichodroma muraria
TCTGAGATGGGAGGGCTCTGGGGGATGAAGAAATTAAAAAAAAAAAATTAACTTAGAATGGAAACATCCACAGAATTTAGGTGTGTGTGTGGGGGGGGGAGACTTTTAATTTTGCACGTTGACCTTAGATCTCCAGACTGCATGTCAGTGATACATGTCTAAATACTTTTTTTTGGAAATGCCCAGGTGAGTTTGAAACCTGGGTCCTGTATTTAAAGGAATACTTGAACCTAGGTCTATAGTGCATTTCCTGACTGCCTCCCCTTTGAGAACTGGCAGTCTTAAAACTCTTCATCCAAGTTTTTAACTGATACTTGTGAGGTGGAGAATCTCTATTTTGTCCTTTCAAGAATACCTTTTTCTTTGTCACTGGGTTTTTTAAAAACTCCATATAATTGGTGTTCTTTTCTGGGTATTATTACCAAATCATAAAATCTAGAATTAGCTGTTTCTCCTCCCCAGTCATTGTATGAAGACAAATTCATGGAAGAAGGATTCATCAAGGGCTATTAAGTGCAGGAAATCCTTGTGCTGCAGAGTGCTGAGAGCTGAAAAGGGTATTAAAGAAGCATCAATAAATGTTTGTCCTATTCTTAGTCTCTTTGTAGACATCCCTTGTCATTATGATGGGAAAGAGTGCAGAATTAGCTGATTCTGCTGGGTTCTTCTCTACTGGTCCAGGACACAGTACTTCTCTTTGCATTTGAAAAATAAGAACCTGTCCACTGTGGTGCTTAGAATAGATCACTGGGACAAATGTTTTCAGAGGGTTGGAAGAAGTGGCTTCAGCTGTGTCCTGGATAAAGCAGTGTTGTGCTGAAAGGATGGAGAGGAAGATGGCAGGGAGAACTGGGAGCTGCCTGCAGACATGTGCCTTCCACACTGTCTGTGCTGAGCCCAGAGCAGGTGCTTCCAGGAGCATCCCTGGTGGTGAGATACCTGGTTTTGTGTCTCTCTCCCCTGTCTCCTTCCTTAGACGTGCTTTCTTTGGCAGGCGCCTCAGACCGAACACAGCGACTTCCAGATTTTCAGACCCTGCAAAATGTCTCCCACCACACCTACGTTTAAAAGGGCACAGGATCCAGCCAGCTAATTTGTTCTTAGGCAATTAAACTGCTTTACATGAGCTCCAGACCCCAGAGTAGGTTTAACATACTCTTTGAAGAGTATATGGGCAGTGCTGTGCACGGGGACAGATCTGTATTTAAGAGTGATAATCTAATTGGAGGTCACCCTTTGTGTATCCCTGTTAACATTTTAGACTATTCTGGGAAACCCCGTGGCCCAAGTACTATGGAATGCAGTTAGGAAAAACAGTGTTTTCTCAAATATTTCAGATGTGGAATATTTATTTTGTAGCCAGAGAAACTTGTTACCAAGCAACTGACCATGAGTAGGATCCATTGCCAACTTGAAAAAAAGGAAAAAAACCCTACTTACCTCTCCTCAGGCTGCCTGTGAGAATTTACAATGCAAGGAGGAGAAATTTATTGCAAAATATCCATTTGACAAGATTCATCCTTAGTGGTCTCAGGTCAGTCAGGTGTTTTCCTTTCACCTGCCCCTGAGTCTTATAATTGGCAGAAGAAGCCACTATAGTGAAGGTATTGGTGCAGGAAAACCAGTCACTTTCAAATCCATCCCATTTTGAAGACTGTTTTTACAAAGCCCTGGATAACGGGGTTTGATTGTTCATTCTTTGCTGTTCCAAAACCAGGGAAGGACACAGCTTGGAATTCTGATGAGATAATTTTATTCACTGAATATATTTGCTTGAGCAGGCTTCTAGAGGCTCAAGTATTATTTGTTTTTAGAATTCAGGAACCCAAGTTGTTTTTTTAGAGTAGCTGAAGATTCTCAGCTTGCACACAATGGATGAAGCTCAAAATGGGACATAAATTGCTTTGAAGGAGACTTGGAGCAATGTGGGGGTAAAGTGTTCCACACAAGCGAAGTGTTCTCTACTGCGCAAATTCGTTGAATGGGGAATGTCCGATTGGGGAGTTGTTGGTAAACAAAACTGCCCATTTCACTGGATGCATCTGGAGCAATAAGTCATTCTGGATTAATTCTGATGTCGTGGAGATTCATTCCCTGCAGTGGGAATGGCTGTGATCAACACTTCCACCTCTGCTTTTTGACTGAGGCCTTTAGCAGCCAAACTAATGGGGGAAAATATTCATTAGCTGCTTTTTTGAAAGATAAATGGCCTGTTTGGTCACAAGTGGGCACAATTGGAAATGCCACCTACCTGGATAAGGAGGAAGAGGGGAACATTAACGTTGCTTGATACAAGAATCCGGCTTGTAGCAAAGTCTTATGGAGAAACGATTCACAAAACTCTAAAAAGAGTGTGAATTTGGAGGGTTTTGGAGCAGTCTCGGTGATGTTTCAGAACTTTTCACAGGGTATCTGAGCACTGTTTCTCAAAGCATGGAACTTTGGGGGTTTCCCAGAGACACCAGGAAGCCCCTGTTTATCTGTTTGTCCAGTGTGTCTTGGTTTGTCTGCTCTTTGTTGTGTGGACAGTGCACTTCCATGCTTCACTGCCTACTCTGGAGATGCTGCTTGGGTTTCTCCTAGGAGAGGTCAGATGTCAAATTCTTTCTGTTTCTGAGCACAATAGAAGCTTGCCCGTGAGGCTGCTGCTCAGCCTCCCAAAGCTTCCTCTCCAACCTTGGCTCTTCTTTCCATTTTGTCCCCCTTCTTCAGAATAATGCCTGTCAGTTGACCTCATTTAGCAGTCAAGGCCCCACATGGTGGCATCACCTGTTCTGCAGCTTGGTCTTCAACTGCTGGTGGAGATTGTGTGCACACATGGTGGCTTGGGCAGCTTCGATGACCGCAGATGATTTTAAAATTGCAGTGTTGCATCAGGCATTTTCGTGGCTCCCGGGAATTAATTGGAAAGTTCAAGTGGTGGATTACTCAAAAAAAAAAAAAAAAAGCTATTTCAAATTTATTTCAATCACACAGGAATATGATTATTCTTCAGTAAGATGGGAAAAGATTTACTGGACATGAAGATAAAGATGTTTACCACATTTCTAGTGTGCTTGGGGGGAATTAGTCTCCCCCAAATTCTACCCATGATGTTTTTCTCTAGCTAAGAGTATGTGTAAGTTCTGTGATGATTAATTTGAGATTTTTATTAACATAGTTGTATTTCGTAAAAAAATTTGAGATTTCAGGCTGGATTCAAGAAATGTAGAGTTATTCAAAGTATTTCTGTCGTCTACATGTTAGAGTAATATTATTAACAAGAAAATAAGCTCTACAGATAATGACACTGAAATGTATAACTTTTTTTATATAATTATATGTAGAAATGGATGTGTTCTGAGCAATATGTGTCTCTATCAGTGTCTCTAGATCAAGACTGTGAAGACATGTTTGGGAAGTAAAAGAATATTTTTTTTACCTCATATATATTAACATTTTTTCAGCAAAAATTGGGTCATGGTTCTTTCCAAGTTCTCCCTCAGCCCTAAAATTGCTTGGGAATTCTATCTCCCAGAAATTCCTCACTGGCTAGGATCAGTTCTGCTGGTGTTGTGTGTGGAAAGGGAGAAACCTTTCCTGGATGTATTTGTTTCCTTGTCTTCAGATCACCCTGATTTCATTTATAGGAGAAATCCTTAAGAGCTGGAGAGCTGGAAATCCTGACAGTTCTTATGCAACTCATAGCTCAGTGCATTCTGCAGGTGAGCAAAGTCACTAAAAAATGTGGTCTCTTCAGTTGTCAGTTACTTCCCAGTATTTACTTCCACCAGTGGAAATCATATTTTTTTTTGTTTGTTGGTTGTATTTTGTTTCATTTTTTTCATGTAGTTTTGTTTTATAGTACAGCGGATGTAATTTCCCAGATTAAATTAAATGTTGACATGCCTATGGTTTGTACTAAGTATCAGAATTTCAGTTCAGCCATTTAGCACCCTGTCCACAACAGAGTGGATGTCACATTGCACTTGGAATCTATTAATGAATGAACCTGTTTTCTCCTTTTGCATAGAATTTAAAGTTAAGTGAATGCTAGAGAACACAAAATCAACTTTGTTTTGATGACACAGCACTTCAGTTTATTTCCTGCAAACATTTTATTTTTTTTTTAATCACCGAGAGCAGCAGAAATCTTCAAAATTATCTGCAGATTTTGCCTGCCTAAAGATCCAGCCTGGAAATGCTGTTCAGTCATCTTGTTGGCATCACAGAGTAGTGTGAGGAGGGAGCAGAGGCAATAGGATCCGGTTTTGCTGTCCAGTCATAAACAAGGATAACAGCTGATGAAAGTACGACCCAGCCCAGTGCTTTGCCCAAATCCATGGTCAGAAACATGGTTGTACGTTTGTTTTATTTTAACAGATAATTTTGAGTAACAGGTTTTTGTAAGGTTTGGAGTTACACGTTCCCCCTTTTGATCCCAACACCTACAGCAAACAGTACCAGCTGAAGCTTTTCCAGCTCTAGCACAGGCACAGTGGCCGTGGTCCACGATGCCTGATTTTGTTTGAAAACCCCGTGTACTTTGTGCTCTCACTACGTGCAGTGGCTGCACAGAAGGTCCTCATTACTCATCCTGGCCGGGGCTCCTGGCTGTGCCCTCGGAGGTTTTGCTCTGGATTTGCACCGTGAAAGTCACTCTGTGAGCGAGGCAATCCTTTGCTGCCCCTCTGTTCCTGTGCTCCGTGGGCTGCAAAGCCATAAGCATGGTGAAAATATCCCAGCACTGCCTGAAACCTGTGCCAGCTCTGAGCCCCTGACAGCTGATGGGAAGCAGAGCAGCTCTGAAGATGCTCTGCTTTCCCCTGGGGTTTGACCTGGAGGAGCCTGGCAGTGTGTCCCTGCCCTGGCTCCACTCTGGGATATTTTTATGTGGTTTGAATGCTGCTCAGGGCCTGGCTCAGTGGGTGTGTGCTGCCTGTGGCAAGGTTCATGTTTTCTGAGTGCTTTCTGAGTGCTGGAAGCACATTGCCTGTGACTGGGGCTGCAGAGGATATATGTATAGGCCACAGCTGGTAAACAGAAAAAAACAGAAGTGAGTCAATGAGCAGAAATGTCTTTTCATGCTTCTCATGATTTGTAGTTAAATTTTATTTGTTTACTATATAATGCACTGATGCACCTAATGCAAATCCATTATTAAATCGTGTCTGCTGAAATGCTGCTTCTGCTTTTTCGAGGATGGGAAAGTACTGAAGTATTTTTTGTTTTTCACAAAAGATAGTGTTTGAGGGTGGTGCTACGTCATTGCCAGATACTTTTAGTTACTTTTTTTGTCCCATTTTTACTTTTTCTGCTTGTCTTGACAAAATGGGCTATGCAGCCTTCAGTCACCTGTGGAATATTCAGAGCAAAGTGTAATATTCTGAGGCTCCACTTTCCCAAGGTTTCCTGAAGGAGTCTCTGTTTATCATTCATCCTGCAGTGCCTGTATTGGGTTACACCAGGAATGTGGAAAGCTATATGGGAAAATCTGTCAGGCTGTGAAAAGGTCTCAGGCTTTGAAATTTTATGGAGCATGCTTGCTAATGCACATTCCATATTTCAGGGTGTCTGGCTCCCCTTGCTCTGGGTTAGGATGTGACGTGGAATATAGGGGCATGTTTTGTTACAAGCACTGCTGAGCTGATAAACAAGGCCATGGAGCTGGGGAAGTACCGGAGAGGAAATCCCGTGAAGGAATAAATTACAGTGACACCTACTATTGTTGGTACAGCTAAAGGTCATTCCCCATTTTCAAAACATGATCTCTAATACAGCAAGGAGCACTGGTGTAACTCCTTTTCCACCACAGCATTCCAGTAAAGTCCCAGTTTAGGAGTGGGGCCTACGTTTTTCGTATAAACAAATATTTGAGAGACTCATCTACAGCTTAGAACTTCAACTGCTGTAAATCAAATTCATGCTCATAAGAGGGTTTGCTTTCAGATATTTCAGCAGGAACTAAATTTGCAAGTTACCAAGTGCAGTAAATGGGACTTGGATGAAATGCCCTGAGTTGTGTGTGTCAAGTATAATGTATATTTTGTTTGCTTTGTAAAATAAAATAAAAAGAAAATTCTTTACCCTTGCACACACAGTTTTAAGAGTCTAAAACTGCATATAGTACCAAAGAGACTTTTTTCCTTGATTTTTAACTTCAAAATGCCTTGTAAGTTTACCTGTGAACCCTGGTATGAAAACTTAAAAATAAGACAAACAAACCAAAATCTTGGGAAATGGAAGTGGCTTCCAAATTAAAAAGCTCCAATAAAAAACATAAAAACACTTCATTATTTGCCCCTCTCTGCTGAATGTACTCGCCAAGCGAGTGTTAAGAGCATATCTGTTGGTGTGTGGCTGAAGTTTCTGTGTGCATGGGCTTAGAGAAAGTGAGGAACAAATTCCAAAACTGCGGGAGTTTGGCTACACGGCCATGTCTGATACTGGTTCTGTTAAACAAGAGTCCAGGTTTAGAGTGGCTTTGACTCCATGCTGCACCAGGTTTAGAGGTGCAGCATGGAGTCAAAGCCAGTCCCCCAGGTGGTGTATCCAAAGCCATTTGAGTATTTTATACATCAAAACAAAGATGGCAAATCTGGCTTAAAAGGCAGCAGACATCCCATTCACATCCAATCAGTCCTATAGGTTCAGGGAGAGACTCTGTGTAATAAATATTCCCTCATACATGCACAAAAAAGAAAATCAGTTTGTCTGCTGGATGGAGTTCTGTGGCCTGGTTTATGCATGTAAGACCACAATGTTGTAATTTGACTGTAAAATGACTTGATACATTTTTTGAGTAATTGAATCATTTCTTGATACACTTTTTGAGTAATCCGTCTTCTTTATCCAATAGCTCCCTAGTTCAAATAGCATTAGTTGTTTAGAAGCTACTGTGGTTTTTTTCACAAAGATAAGTAAAAAAGAGAAACTCTGGTCTGGGCAGCCTCTGCTCACCTGGGGAGACCATCTTTAAGAAGACACAGCCTGGGTTAAACTTCAGACCCTCGTGAAGGTTATGAATCCGTGATGCACCTGGATAATTGTTGGCCAGACTGAATCCCTACCCACGCCTCAGCTTGTGCTTATGGATTCATGGATGCTCTAAGGGTGATGGATTATGGACATCTTCCCCTAACATTTGTGTTGTTTGGTCAGGTTTATGGTCAGATCATAGCAATATTCAGACCTCATGCTTTTTTGTTTCAAATGCAAAGCAAATGCATTGTGAAACCGATCTATTTCCAAATAATCTTGTCACCAGGCAATTAAAATATCATGTGCTATAAACATCTCTAAGACGTTGTGGATGGGAAAGTTGCCAGTTTCACGAGTCACATTGCTTTCAAAAATACAATGAATGTACAGTTCTCTGAACAGCCTGGAAAGAAAAGTCATTTTCCAGCTCTTAAAATCTTTTTTTAGCTTTTTGCAGTGCTCTGAAGTCAAATTATGATGATTTTAAAGACAGAACTGTTAAGTGCCAATGATTTGTCAGTACTGGCACACTTAAATTCATAACGTGGTTGAGCCCATGCTTAATATCTTAATTGTGCATGTGAAATTCCTTTAAAGTGAAGCTGGCCAGAAAATGCATGCTTCTTATATTAAAAAAAATAAATTAATTCACTTTTTTTATATTAGAAAAACCCCCTTCAAATAACTTACACCTTTTTATTTCAGTGTTGCTGTTTCTGGCTAAGAAATATGACTGTTTAGACTAGAAATTTAAAGAGGAGTCTGTAAGGGTTGACTCTTCTGCCATGATTAGGCACCAGACTCTTTTCCTGGACTTTGAAAATTGCATTGCTCGTGGCTTGATCAAATTCACTTCAATTTATAAAAAGTGAAAAAACATCTCTTGAAATTATTTGTTAGCTTTAATACAAAATGCTGTGAACCTGATGGCTTAGAAATATAGTTGGAGTTCTGAATGTGATGGTGTTAACTAAGTTCCCTAAGTGAAAGATCATGAGCTAATTAATTGTAATCTTCATGTGGTCAGGAAGATCTTCAGTGCAATGTACTGAAAAAAGAATGGAAGTACTAACACTCCACAGCCTGTAACTGCTATCTGAAAAGAAGGAAATACAATGTAACAACCTTAATGACCAGTCCCAAAGCAATAAAATTTGCTAGTCTATTGTTGCTCTTTAGGAAGAAGAATTCCAGTGGGAATACCCCAGAGGAGTGCTAACAATTGGAAAAATTTACCTAAACAATTAAGAAGGCAGTCCTGAGTAACAGAATTACTTAGGGAGTCCAGCAGGCTGTGGGTGCTGTGGGTCGGTGCTCTAAAGGCACACTCTGGATAACGTGCTCATGGCCAGTGGGCTCCAAGGAGTCTGTCTCAGCCCAGGAAAGGGGAACAGTTTCTTTCTTCTTCTGTACTGACGTACGAGCAGCAGAGCAGACGTTCAGGCTGAGTTTGCAATCCTGGCTCAACTTCAGCCGGAAACTCGCCTGATGGGGCTGTTCTGGGGCAGTAGATGAAGCAGGAAGTTGCCTGGGGAGAGGCAGTGGCACAGTGGAAAGATCCAGGAATGGGCATCCTTTCTCCGAGCCCTTGGTCCATGCAGGCGTGCGGCATAACTGACTTTCAAGGTGGATTTTGAGTGTTTTCTCACTAAAATGTATTCATGTAAAATGAGAGTATTTTCAGACGCAGGAAAGGTAGCTCCAAAGTTTTTGAAGAGGGGATGCCTTATGAAGAGATGCCTTTTTGAATACAAAGCCTTTGTCTCCTTGGTCTTACTTTACCTCTCATTTTATTCTGCTTTGGTAGTGAGAAAGAACCCTCACAGTGAGGGTGTGCTGTTTAATTTAATTTAATGCTGTTGCTTCTGGAACTACATTGCACTTCAGGAATGATGTCAGGAGAAATGGATAAAACTGAGAATCTTGTAGGTATGGATGCATGCTGGAGGTTGTTATTGCATCCTGGTCTGCAATTTTTTTTTGAAAATTCTCTCAAATCTTTGTTGGAAATTGTATGTGGTAAAAAACAAAGCAGTTATTTCTTCTTTTCTGATGCTTAATAACGTGGTATATCAATATGACCAAAGCAATGAGCATGCGATTTCACTGCAAGTGCTGAGGGAGTAATAGATGGGAATTAGCAAAAGAATAGGAGGAATGAATGGGGATATGCACTGAGAGTTTATTCTCTTTGAAAGATGATCTCTTCCTGAGTTACTGAATAGCTAATGGCTGATACAAATGGTTGCAGATAGGATAGATTGCCTCAAGATTGATGGCTGACTGTTGTTGGTCTTCGTTTTTAATCCAGGCTTCTGCTGGAATGCAAAGTTCCTAGCTCAAGATCAATTATACAAGGACATCAAGAAGAAAAAGACAGTCACGGTATTTGTCTGCTTCTCAAACTACCCAAGATGTGAATACTGGTTTTGCTTGCAGTGACATGCCTGGTAATGCAATGTAATACTTTCTTATTACAACCCTTTGCTTGCAGTTAAAAGATTTTTTTATTTTTTTTTTAAAAAGGTTTCTGAAACACAGCACATTCCTTGCACTTTTTGATGCCTTGTGATGGTTGTCTACAAAGATAAATCCTGGGGACCTGGGAGGTCACAGTAACAAAGCTGAGTGCGCCTGAGTCACTTGGGGTGGGCAGCACGTCAGTAGCTGTGTTCTTCATCTGAATTCATTTCACCACAGTGCAGAAATGCCAGGCTATAACAGGGGACAAAGGAATCACACAGCAAGCAGAGATGGGCCTGAGTAGCTGTGAAGGAGGCACTTCCACTGAGTTTGTCCGAAACATATGCCTGGTCTTCACTGGCATTAATAAAACAGGCTGGGGCAGGGTATGGAGCTGGGTAAGAAATCCAAACCTTCCAGTGTGGCTCCAAACCACAAGCCAGATAATGACCATGAAGCTGTTGTCTCAAGTGTAAGTGGTTCCTTCAACAACACCTGTTAAATTTCCTTTGATTTTCCATTAACTAAATACCAACGTGGAGGTACACGCATAAGGAAGGCTGGGAAAAATACAAAGCTATAACATCTTATGGGGAATTTAAAAAAATGGCAACTCCAAAAGAATGTCTGCTATTATTTTTATCTGCTTTTACGTTCTGATAATTCCTCGAATATACAGAACATAAAAATTAGATAATTGTGCACAATTGCATGCATCAAATTTTGAAAATGTTTGCTCATTTTTCTTCTGTGAAGAAGAAAAAATTTCTGCTTGGGTCAAGTGAGAGACACAGAAGACAGTTGATGCTGATAATGTTGTTTAAGATAATGAAATCAGCAATAGATACAAATCAGATCAAATTTCCACACAAAATAAGGATATTTATTTAATAACTTCCTGACAGTGGTGAAAGTAAAAAAATAATTGAATCAGAGAAGGCAACTAGGTTAATTGAACACATAAATTTTTAACTACTGGGCCAGTTTTAATTGAAATACATGACAATGGTGGTTATTAATTATAAATGAAAGCTTCCATCCAAATATCAAGAGCTGTGGCTTCCTGTACTTCCTTAGACAACCAGCTATGTTCAGAATTCCGTACAAGTGAGGAACTGAGTTTTTAAAGATGGAAGTAGAAGAATTTTAAAACTTTAGGTTACTTATTTTTGGCTACTGAGCAATTCTCATTACAGCTCATAGTGCTGATGTTTTTCTGTTTTTCTGCTCCCCATTATGCCCACATAAGCCACCATAATAATCTATGCAACGTGGCCATTGGACTTGGAGGTGATGTGTGTAACTTTGGAGGCTATCCCTACTCTCTTCTTGGAAATAAAAGGCACAACCCACTTCCTCTGCTCTGTCTGCCCCATGGAGGTTCCTTAACTCATGAGTTTGGGCTATGAGACAGGACATCCTGTGTAGCTTCAGCAAGTCCATATGGTTCTTCAGTGCTTTTCCCAAGATGAGGATTAGAGAACATCAAATGCTGCTCAACGGAGAGAGGAAATCTTGTGTAATGCTTTTGTTCTGCTAACATCTATGTAAAGAGCTGCCTGGGAGTTTTGGAATGGAATCTGTCATCACTGTAATCCTGTTCTGGAAAATTGTGATGGAGACAGCACAGGCAGTGATGTCATTGGCTGTCTGACACAGCCACTGCCCACAGCA
>WAAG01025161.1:0-26048 GCA_013390105.1 Tichodroma muraria
GGCAGAGTGTTACAGGAAGATGTAATTTTTTTTCTGTGGTTTGGAAAATGTTCCTCTTTCAAAAGACTGGAACTTTTTGGAGTTAAATATTGTCGCTCCATGCAGGTTTTGGAAGTGCCATTGCTGAGTAATTAGGGAAATTTATCACTCACTTTTCTGTCAGTCCTGTCTCCGCTACAACCAATGTTAACAGCACAAAGAGAAGATCTGCTATCACCTGAAATATTTTACTTTCAGCATGCTTCCAGATATGGAAAATGTGGCCAGGTTTATGAGGAAATACAGCTTTTTTTGTTAGGCCAGCTGTTATCATAAAATATATAAACTTCCTGATGCACAGACCCTAAGAGTCAAAAATAACGTGCTTAAAGTTTAAAATCAATGGGTTTGAATTTAAGTTAATTTTATTAATATATCAGAATCTGTGAGAACAAAAGGTAATTAGGATCTGTCTAAAATGGATAGTAGGTTTTTATCCAGGAGAGACATGGTAATGTCATTATCCCTGGGGGGCAAATAGAAGCTTAAAGTGACCAAAAGTAGATGGAGAGGGCAGCAGGGAGATGATTCAAAGGCTCCTGCGGCAAAAAAGGAATGTTTTGTTCCCTATACTATAGAAATAGTATTTTGTGTAATCCGGAAAAGAATATGTGCAGTACATAAAATGTCTGTTCTTGTCTTCTATGCAGCAAAATTTCTACAGACAGAAAAGTTTACATTGTAATGGGCATCTCTTGTTTTTTATACCCCCAGGGACCTCCAGGAACTTGATGACAGCACCCAGCTCCCTCTGCTGTGTCACTTCTCTGAGACAGCTGAAGGCCTTACCACCATCAGAGCATTTGGGTAAAATTTGTAAAACAAATTACTAGAGGGAGGCTTGGAGGTCAGGCCGGCCTTCCTTGCAGCATGTCTGAGGGCAAATTGTTGAATTTGAAGAACTTTATTACAATATTTCAAAAAAAGAGAATAGATTCTTTTTTCCTGTTGCTTTGCCATGCCTCTTAAACATTTTGCGTATTTTCAGTAACACATGTATTGTGTTCCACTGAATTAAATATGATTACATTTTTAGGATATGATATTTAAACTTTTAATGAGTTTATTTTAATCATGCCTTTAACCTGAACAGCAGGGAGCTCTGTTTTGCCAAGCAGACAGAGGCACTGCCCCTTCAAAGCCCCTGCTATATCCACGTGTCCCTGAATCAGCTCTGTGTTTAACCCACTTCCCAAGCAGGGAGACATCATTATGGCACTCTCCAACTGAAAGGCAGTGTGCAGCTCGAGAGACTTTACAAGAAAACTGCAGCAGAACAGAACTTGATCTTAATGTTGTAAAACCTCCCTTTGCTAATCAAAACTGAAAGATAAATTCTGTAAGATCCAGAGAGTTTTGCCAGCTTTCCATGCATATATTTTCTCTCTACTACATGAAATATAGGCCAAACTCTCCTATGTTCACTCCATTACGGTTATGACTCTGTGAAGTGCCAGCTTGAGGTTTTTTCCCGTAAGTGCACCTCGCACCCATTCTGCACTATGTAGAATTCCAAACCAGAGCAGATCCCACTGCAATGCCATTTCCACACCTATTTGATCAGCTTAAGGCTGTTTCCTCACGTCAGGCTAAGCTTTAGGACCTCATCTATTACCACAGAGTGTTGCAGTAACGCCTGTGGAAGAACAAGTAAATACATTGCTGTGTTGAAGAGGTGTGAGCCAGTGGCCAATAGGAAATGCTTTAACTAGCTTTATCAACAGAATGATGCACTGAAACAGGAAGTCATCATTAGGGCCTGATTCTGATGTATGTTGAGTAATTCTCAAGAGATTCAGAGTGGCCTTTCATCACCCGAGGAAGGTTATGAACCTGAGGTTATCTCCTGAGGAAGATGAAGGAGCTTAGCACTTTCTGAGTAGTCCAATTCTTTTTTGCCTCACAAAAAGGCAGTGTGGGCTTGGATGTCAGAGAGCAAAAGGCAACCCGAGGGCACCACAATTGAATTTTTCAGGATTCCTGATGCTAATCGAAGCCATTTCATTTCCCTGCCTGTGTTCCACTGCCCACCAAACCTGAAGTGTCCTGCATTTTTTGTCTGCAAGCTTGTATTTCCTGATGGTCCTGTTACTCATTCTCTGCAGTTTGGGTTCAGTATGTTCCAGGATAAAACTGAGCAGCTTCTCCCATAACTTACCACAAAGCAGTACAGTTGGATCAGAGAGCAATCTCAGTGACCTTTGCTGTTCATCATCTGACAGGATAAAAGTCTGAAAGTGCCCAGAAGATGAGCTGAACGTGGATGAAAACACAGATTGAACATGTCAGAGTTTCCATTAGGAGAGCAGGAGTTTTGCTGCCAGGAAAGCAGATGAACAGAGTATTCAGTGCATCCTTGCTCCTCCCCACATCATTACTGTTACCAGTTGTTCTGGGGAGGTTGCTTGTCATGTTTGCAAGCTGTGCAGAGAGAAATAAAATAGCAGGAAATAGCAGGGGGGAAAAAAAAGGAAGTTTCTGGAAGAACAGGCATTGAGGTGCTTCACAGCAGGGCCCTGAGTCTTTGAAATGGAAGATAAAACAGACACTGAGCTGCTGACTGAAGTTCAGCTGGTTTAATCAAGTGAGGGTATTCGCCAGACAGTAGAATGTGGAACAACAAAATGATTTCCATCGGACTGTGCAAGGCACCATGAATCTAATACCCTTGCACCAATAGAGATTTCCCCCTCCTCTCCCAAAGCGTACCTTGGCTCTTCAGCGCTCTGGCATCCTTGCACTGGTTTTTAAATGTGATGGGCATTGTGTGTGGGAGAGAGGAACAAGTGGAACTGGAGGTAACACCGCTCATTTTTCTAATTTAGAGGTGATCTATAGCTCTCCCTGATTGTAGTTTCCCAGTTGTTTAGGCAAAGTGTGACTGGCTGAGAAAACAGCTGAACTTAGTAGCTGAAAGCTTTGATTTACAGATCACTCTACATCCATACCAGCTGAAACCTTGGGGCTGTCACCTCTGTTGAAGAGGTCACAGCTGTGACCTGCAGCTGGCCAGGTGACTTCCAAAATCAGATTTAAGCTGACAGGTGAGCCCTCTGCCCTTGCTAGTGGCCTGTGAGGAGGAGCTCAGGGGCCACAGCAGCACTCACCTGTGGGAGGCATGGATGACAATCCACAGCTATAAAAAGTGGACTAGCTCTGGGGAACAAAACCTGTCCCAGCACCCTGGCATTGCAATCTCTTTGAGAGGACAGTCTCTGGTCCAAACCCTAGTCCAACAGAATTGCTTGTCCAAAAAATCCCTCTCCACCCCACATGTCCCTCTGGTTGTGGGGAGCTGTGGCAGTAGATACGCGTTCTTAGGGAAGAGCTTTTAACCCAAACTTCCGCAAAAACAGAAGGGCAAAAGGTTTGGGGGGAGGGAAGGCAGAGCAGAGTTAATGCTTCACCCTTTTGTGTGTGAGTGCGTAATGTGTTGTAATGTAACAACTTTGGTCTCGGCAGGCACGAAGCCAGATTTAAACAACGTATGCTGGAGCTGACGGACACGAACAACATTGCCTACTTATTTCTGTCAGCTGCCAACAGATGGCTGGAGGTCAGGACGGTACGTTCAGTTTTGTCCCAGCCGTGGTTTTGAAACCTTGGAAGCAAACAGAGACTTTGGCTGATGCAGAGAAGATAATAACGAATATTAATCTCGCGAGGAGATTATACACACAGTTCCTTAAAATAGATCAGGATTGTTATGTTAAACCTAGAGGGTTTTTTCAGCTTTCTTGGCCAGGGGTAAGAAAATACAAGTCTGCCTCATCTTCTGCTGCTGTGCTGTCCAGCGCTAAAGGGAGTGCAAGAACAAACATTTACATAACTTCAAACAAGACTTTCTCTACTACTGTGCAGCATCCACAGACCTGCCACAGCAGGAACTGCTTTCAAGGCAGAATGTGGCTTTTCAGTGGCTTTGTGAACCGTGCCATCCTTCTGCCAGGGCTGTTTTAGGCACACTGATCTCCCAGGTCTTGAAGTATCTCTCCAGCAGCAGGTTTAATCCCACAGCTGTAAGCTAAACCCTTGCAGGGCCATACTGTTTGTGGTTTTATGTTTGATATCATGAAAGATGGCAGAACTAGACTCCAGAAAGAAAAAGACAGCAGGGCATAATGCAGCCATTGGCAATGACATAGGCTCCTGGGTTTTTAGAGTGGGGGTTCTCTATCTAGAGTGGGGGTTTCCTGATCTGTGAGGCAAGAAGAGGCAAGGAAAGTAACTGTGATTCCTTTATTCATCTGAAACAGAAAGAGCAGTGAATAAACAGAGCAGTGGCCTGATTCTGCTGGACATAAATAGCAATAGGCATGCTTAATCTTCACATCAAAGGCTGTATACTCACCTTCTTTTCCTGTTGGAGCAACAAAGTTATTCTCCATTTTTTTATGATGTGCTCAAAGCTTTCAGCTTCTTACAGCATCAAAGATCAGCTGAAATAGCTTCCAAATGTAAGACAGATAAGTAACAGAGCAACAGCCAATCCTGTAATAAGCCTTTTAATGTCTCACAGTCTTAGACTTGCTTACCGCATAATGAATTTGGTCCAAGAATACACCTCATCTCATCTGAGCATTAGAAATAATGTGATCTAGCCAAGGAATAGTTCATCTAGCTCTGCCTAATACCACAGTGGCAATAAGATCACCAAAAAAGTTTGTGGGATTTAATAGCAGGTGTTAAGTCCTTTCCTATCTGATGATGGAGATTCAAGACCATTTTGATCCATAGGTGTGAGTCACAGAATCCCAGAATCATAGAATGGTTTGTGTCGGGAGGGACCTTAAAGACCATCCTGTTCCAACCCCTGCCATGGGCAGGGACACTTTCCACTATCCCAGGTTGCTCAGAGCCCCATCCAGCCTGGCCTTCCAGAGATGAGGCAGTCACAAGCTTCTCTGGGCAACCTGTGCCAGGGCCTCCCCACCCTCACAGGGAACAATTTCTTCCTCATATCCAATCTAAACTTCCTCTGTGTCAGTGTGAAGCCATTCCTCCCGAAAATTTGAGTCTGTATTCTGCTCATCAACACATTTTTTAGACAGATGAACCAGGCAACTCTCGTTTCAAATCTCAGAAGGAAAGATTCCTGACAGGGTACTATCAGACAGGAGAAGAAAAATGAATGGAAAATGTGATACAAAGTAAATGTAATGCAGGCAGCAGTGGTAGAGTGGGAATACCAACTATATCCCATTAATCAGCACCTTGACACCATGAGATGACATATGGAATATACTTCAAACCTGAGGTAAACATCAAGAAAATGGGTTCCAGCTCCTGCAAAGATTCTGCCAATAAAACATGCATGGCCTGTATAAATTCTACCGAACGCCTTCCTGGACTTTGTGAAGTCAATGATACTTCCTTTTTTGAGGAGGCAAACCCATATTTGAAAAGACCTGAAGGAGAGTGGAATTGATTTGTTTTTGTGGTGGGAATTAGGGGTGTCACTGTTACATCCTTCTCATAACTTTTTGTTTAATATGCTTATTAGATGTTTTGATCCCTGCTCTTTTTGGGGTGACCACCATGAGATGCCCTAGCCCAAATGAATTTACAGCAATTACTGGCCTGTTTCACTAGTGTTCAGCAAGTTGCTCTGAGTATTTCAGGTTGGGCATCACAACCATGACCTTTCTCAGAGGTAAAAACTAAACCAAAAATAAGGGTTAGGTGTCATCACATAAATAATTCTTGGTAAAGAAGAACTTCTCCACAGGTAAAGAAATGTTCTGGTTGCTGCATTTTTTCCTTTTTTTGTCCCCCTGTCTCTCAGGATTACCTGGGTGCTTGTATTGTCCTGACTGCTGCTGTCACTTCCATCACTGAAGGGCCACACTCGGGGTTCGTGGGGCTGGGTCTCCTGTATGCTCTGACGGTACGTGCCAAGGCCAAGTGTAAGAACTTCCAGACCAACACATGAATTTTGTAATATTTTTATGTGTACATGGTCATCTCCCAGCTTTCTTAAGCTTCTTAAAAAAGAATCCTGCAAATAATGGACTCAAGCCAAAGTTGAGAGAGTTCAAGGCAACTTGGACTTGCTTCAGGTTTTATGAGCCAATTAAAAAAACACAACCATTCCCAGGCCCTGCGTGCTCCCAAGAGGAGCAGGAAAATTAAAAATGCGTAAGAGGACCTGCTGTGCACTCTGTTTTGTACAACACAGCACTGATTCCACCTCTACATGGCAAAACCTGCCAGGAAATACAGATTGTCATCTTCTGGATAATCTTTAACCAAAGACCAAATAAAATAATTGCCAAAGAAACAGAATTATAAGTTTTGCCCTTGGAGAGAAATTACAGAGATGCCCAAGATGGTCCATGCAATTATGAATGGATTTGGGGATTGGGACCTTTGTGGGCATGGTTCTTCATGCCCGGTAGCAGAAGGAATGCAGAGGAGATGGACTTAGGGATGACAAGGTTGTGGTGGTCCAGTAGCTGGTTCAATTTGCCACTGTCATTAGCAGTGAGGAGAAGGAACAGTATTTTAGTGTACCTGGCTGCAAAAGAGGCTGAGTGTTCATTATGAACACAGAGAGAATGACCATCACCACAGACAGTAGAAGTTTTCATGAATTAACCACAAGAGTGAGGACAAAATATGTCATGAATGAACCACAAGAGTGGGGACAAAGGCAGGATGAGGATAGTGGCAGGAAGAACTTTGGAAACCATGGCTGGCATGGCAAAAATCTGTCTGCTTTGAAGCACTGGTATGAGGAAGGGATAAAGGTGTGGGTCTAACCCTGAGATCTGGCTTTGCACGTAAATGCTGGTGAGCCCATGGCTGCAACAGAAAGTCCCTAGCAGCTGCCTTAGGGTGACCTTAGATCCTCCTCTGTGCTGCTGTTGCAACAGTGTGAGAATCTGTCAACAACTGAGAATCAGTCCCAGGGCTTCAGCTTCATTCTGAAAACATTCCTGGTAATGCTGCTTCATTAGCAGGAATCTGGAAGTGCCAGGATGTCTGCATCATCCTTGTCTTCTTTGTTTTTAGCCTGTGTTTGCAAACAGCTCGTTTGTGTGAAATAGGCACGTGCTGAAGTCCGGCACAACAGGTGAAGAAGAGCTGTAGGCACCAAGTGATCACTTGTCTCTCTCCTGCCCCACAATAACCCTGATGAACTTTTGAAGGCAGCTGGATCATTACCTGTGTCCCCTGACATCTTTTTTTTCAATAATTACTCTTTGAAGCTGAGAGAGGGCTGATACTTGGACCTAGATGAGAGTAAACTGTTTGTACTAAGGTTGTGTTTACAGTGGACATCCCGAGCTTATTCTCTCCTCTTCTATAAACACTGCCATCTCCTTTGCACAACTGTGATGAAGCCTGAGGTAGTGGGCAGAGGTTTTTGGGTGCCAGGCTGTGTTATCAAATCTGCCAGATCTAGGATAGCGGCCTGCCATTGCAAGCAGCAGTTCCACAGTGTTTTGCTTATCTGCAAACTTTCCCATTTCTATAACTTCCTAACTCAAAAGCTGTATACTAAATAAGCAGGTTTCTGAACATAAAGAAAGAATATCCCATCAAGAACTCTATCTTAAGGATAAAGCAAGCAGCCAAGTCCTCTAAAGTAATAAAAATTTTTGCTGAATCTCAGTAGAAATTATTTACTATTTGCTTATTGCATCAGTATTAGGTTAGTGGTAAAGAAGTGAGACTGGGTGATTTATTCTTAATAATGTCCTTATTTGACACTCACAAAAAAAAAAATGGTAAAGCCTTTCTCTGAATATGTTTGTGCATAGGGTGTTTTTAAGTTTCTAAAACTTTATTCAGGTACATAAAATATCTCAAGTTTTAAAGGTTCTTGTCAATCAACTCTTTCTAATAAGATCAGTTTTTCTTTTTTACAGAAGCACCTAAATACAGACTTAGGAAACAGATTTTCAATTTTCAGCCTTGAATAGTAAGTTCTGCCTAGAAAAGAGTTTGTCTAAGATACTGAGTATTGTTAGAGAACCAATAATCAACGATTATCTACTAAAAGTAATATCTTTACTATTCATTTAACTATTGATCAAATCCTTTTTATTACAAGTGAGAATAAAAACCAGGAAGGAAATATTGCTGAACTGATAACATGTTTTTTCCCTCATATATTTCTATGCTAAAAACTTCTCATATTTCCCACAGAGAGAAATGGATTACTTAAATATGAAGAAATGAAATTATCATAAAATCTTTTCAATATATTTGCAAATAGTGAACTTTCTTAATCTTTTGTTGCAGTCTTTGAAAGATTAGAATATACCTAATAGAAAATATTTCCAAACAGCACTTTCAATTTTGATTATTTTCTGTATTTTTCTGTGCTTAAAGACACCTTTAAGCACTGATTATTAGATGCTGCAAACAAGAGATTCCCTCAATCATTCAGAGTTTAGGAACAACTTTCCCATCCTTCTCCTACAGAAAACAAAGAAGAGAATATCAAGCACCCAATTGCTGTCTTAGGGTTAATTGTGTTGGAGTACACCTGGCTTCTTATGGATTTGATGCTGTTGCCCTGAGTCTTGAACTGTTGTAATGTTAAAAAGAGATCCACTGTGCTGAGTCAGGCCAAGGATTTTCACAAATGTATCCAACCTTTATTTCTAAATGCGTAAATGAACAGAAAGAAGGCTGAACCTTGTCCTTGTTTTCATTTTGTGATGCAGATAACCAACTATCTGAACTGGGTAGTGAGGAATCTCGCTGATCTGGAAGTGCAGATGGGTGCAGTGAAAAAAGTACACAGCTTCCTGAACATGGAGTCGGAGAACTATGAAGGCTACCTGGGTATTGCTCTTAATCTTTTTGGGTCTTTACGTGGTAATGTGAAAGAATGGTAGACTTGGTTACACAAAATATACAAACCTCTCTGGCCAAAATCTGTTCTCACTGAGGTGTAGGAGCTGCCAGTGGTGTGAGTGACAAGGATAGCTAAAAGAAGCTATATAAATATATCGCTCATGTTAGTCAACATGAAAAAAAGTCCTATCAAATGCCAGGGAGACAGAGCAGGACCCTGTAGTACAAGCAAAAATACCACAGTTATAGACAAGATGAACAAAACATCCATGTAAGTTATTTAGAAAACAAAAAGAAGGATAAAAATTAGAAATGTCACATGCTTCAAAATCTCAGATCTTTCTAGCAGATGGGGACTAAAGATAGGGCTATGTTGGCAAGCAGACCTCAGCAACTCTTCTCTGAGCTGCACATTGGAATTCGTGCTCCACACACTTCAAATTGGCTGTGATTGCTATTTTAGAGGTTGTTAAAGCGCAAGAAAAGGCTCATAGGTCAAGAAGTTTCCCTGGAAAGCCAAGCTCCTTAGTCCAGAGACAAAACCTGCTGTGTATCCTCAAATCAGGATGAAACACGAGCTGTGATAATGTCAACAGCTCACGTTGTGTGGCAGTAACAACTTCCTCAAGCTGCCCTTCCTGTGCCAGTCACTGACCCAAGGCCACACTAACACTGCCCTGACACCGCGTTCTCTGCTCATTTGGCTTCTCCCTGTTGCAGTGCCAAGAGATGCTTCTTGTGTCTGCCCTCTCTCCCTGTGTGTGGAGATCTGGAAGCCAAGTGCCTGCCAGGAAGTTCCCAGCTCAGCCTCCCCTTGGCAGGGAACTGGGGCTCCGTTTCTCCGGTGGCTTAAAGGAAGGTGCCCAGGCAGGAGAGAGGGGGAAAGGGGACTGCTGTAAAGGGTGACCCTCTGGCAACACTCATTTCAGTTTGTTTTTCTGCAACTATTTCAGATCCCTCTCAAGTCCCCAAAGACTGGCCCCAGGAGGGGGAAATCAAAATTGAAAATTTGTGTGTTCGCTATGAAAACAACCTGAAGCCTGTTCTGAAGCATGTGAAGGCCTATATCAAACCAGGACAAAAGGTACCATGTCAAGCAATTGCCCATCATCCTCACTGTGGTGCAGAGCCTTCCTTACTGAGCTTTCCTTTCTAAAGTGGCAGAAGAGCAAGATTAACAACTTGCATTGGCAGACACACATTTCAGTCCTCTCTGAGGTCCCTGGGCACAGATCAAGAACTTACACTGATAAAAGCTTATTCTTGGATGAGATCAATTTTTCTTCTGATTATCCCATGTCTTTCCAAGTCCATTTTTCTTGCACAAAAGTAAGCCAAAATGGCAGATAAATTAGAGGGACATCAGACTGAACTGTGTAAAACCACAAGAGTATTTCACATTTCAGCATAGTGTCATTGGCATCCAGGTCAAAATGCTGAAATGCTCCCAGAACAAGTCCTTGTGATGGGGGCAGAAAAGGGGAGTGTGCTCACTGTGTGGTTTTCTGTTTTCCCTGGTGTGCCACCTGCCATCGAGAAGGACCTTTCTACTCATCAGTAGCACAGTCCAGTGCAGCTTTCCCCAGAGAACTGCAGGTGTAAGTAAGGAGTAAGGAGTAAGTGAGTGAGTATTCTGTGAGTAAGTGACATCCTCCATTTTTTGCAGGTTGGGATCTGTGGTCGCACTGGCAGCGGCAAGTCCTCCCTGTCCTTGGCGTTCTTCAGAATGGTGGACATTTTTGATGGTCAGTTTTCCCTGAAATATGTTGTCACTCCTCACCTGCTCCCTCCTTATTTCCTCAGAAGAAGTGAGGAACCTTGGAAATGTGCACAGATTATATTTCTAATTAAAAAAAATAAATTTTGAGACAGGATAAAAAAAAATGTAATTTCTGGAGTGTCTAAATGTTTCCCTAAAGAATAACTGCATTAACTTATTATAGCTGTCAAAATATTAGCAGAGTAGAAACTAGAACTCAACAAGCCCATTCCCTTGACTTTTTTTTTTATTTTATTGTGCTTTCCCACAACTGCAGCAGAATCTGACTCAAGGGTTGGGAAAATATTGCTATGTATTCACTCCTGCAGCATTTAACTGTCCCAGTTAATTGGCATGAACTGCTTTTCAGCATTTATAATACAGATATATATGTGCTGTTGTGGGAATATAGGAAACCATTAATCGGTCATCTTTTTGTTTCAAAGATTTCTATGTTTCTAATTTAGCCATTGTGCATGGAATGTTTGCCAGGGAAAGCCCAGTAGGATGTGGGAGGATAAACGAATCTGATGCAGCTAATATTTGCTTTTGTTGTGGTTCTGTGCCTGTAAGTGTCTATGGTCACAGGCTTCTGATTCATGACCATGATTCCTGGGTATACAAACATTGCAAAGAAATAACAGCCATGCTTATGGCCAGCTTGAAGCTTCCTTCTTCTTAAGTCTTCTTTCTGTATATTTTCTTTGTCTGCTTCTCCTGTATCCCTGATTTTTCCCAATGGGAATGTCTAAGCTTTTTCTAATCAAGCTCTGTTTATCCTTTGTGCACATCCCTCTCCCAGCTGGATCCATATTTGGCCTCCATACTGGTCCACTTCTGGGTGGGGTCCTGACTCTAATAAAAGTTACATAATAAGATTTCGAGTAACTTTACTAGAGCCAAAATTTCATTCATATTGTTCCTTAGGTCTTCGTTATCTCCTTAAATTTGTATCTGTCATTTATTTCCCTACTTTTGCTTTGTTCTTTAGCGTTTCCCTTCTCTTGCCCTCTGTTCAAACAACCTCTCATTTCTCTTGTGTCTTGCTTGACCACCCCTCAATCCCTTCCAAGCTTCCCAACTCCTCTCAAATTTACTTTTTCCCTTAGCTTCTCTCATCTCCTCTTTTCTTTTCCTTTAGTACCCTGGTTTCTATCAAATACGCATTTCCCTATTCCCCAGGCATGCCATATTAATTTTTCCCTCCTTATTCTACCTCATCTTCTGCTAACCCACTCAAATGTCCTGTGAAGAAAAGGAATTGCTTAAGTTTATGCAATCACCAATGTCTCAAGTAGAAGTCCTATAACCTGATTTGGATTTTTTTGAAGTGTGAAAATAACTGGATTTTGCACCTTACAGATAAAAACTTGATTCTTCTGGCCATATAATAAAAACAGAAAACTACAATAATAGAAATAGTCTGGCTAGGAGGCCAATGAAATCTTTCACTGGAACAGGGTCACAGAGAACAACCTACAAAATGCAGTGTCATGACACGAGTGTGAATGACACGAGGGACACGTACAAAGCTCTGAATATCCATGCACCTGTCAGTTCATGGTTAGAACATGGTCCCACTGTTGGGAGAGAGAACTGATGAAATTAATGTTAGGTACATCCAGGGAGGAGTGCAGCTGCCTAGTGAAGCAATCCACATGAAAACTGCAGAAGTGCCTGATGGAATTAGCCTTTACCACATCCTCATTCAGTTTTCCCTGGCCCATCCCTTCTCCAACACCTCCAACAAACCCCCCACCCCCCATATACATGCATATATTATGTAAAAGAAATTGTGCCCCTTCTCAAAGGAAATATCTTCAACTGTTGAATTCAAGGGGAACAAAGAAAGGCATGCTCTTGTTCTTGCTCTGTTTGGCTGTAATTGACCCATAATAAATTATCCTTCTGGTGCTATCATTAATCACACAGAAAGGAATATATGTAATTTCCCTTTAGGGAGGGTGGGGGGAAAAAAAAGGAAAAGAGCAAGGTGGCAGTGTCACTGATAAGATGGGACATCCCTGGCTTATGTTTTTAGATACATTCACCTTCCCCATGTGTCAGTGACAGTGCTGAGAGCTCACAGATAGTGTCCCATCATCTAGGGACCAGCCCAGAGGGGCTATTCCACCTTTCCACCTGCTACCCGTGGATGACGTGCTTTGTGCAATTCCCTCACATGTTCTGTGTGTTGTTTGACACAGGGAGGATAGTGATTGATGGGATAGACATCAGCAAATTGCCTCTGCACACGCTGCGATCCCGGCTCTCCATCATTCTCCAGGACCCAATCCTGTTCAGTGGCTCCATCCGGTAGGTGTATGCCATCAGGGGGTGGCAGGCAGCATTGCACGGCCTGCCTGTCATAGGAGCTGTGGGACAGGAGAGGGTGGAAAAGGCAAGGAACCTTCCTAGCTCAGTGCAATCCATCTGCACAGCCTGCCGAGCGACACACAATGCCAAGGTGTTAATTTTCAGAAAACCTGAAAGTAATTCCAGTAACAAGAGTCCCGTTACGGTTTTCTTTGCAGCTTTAATTTGGATCCTGAATGCAAGTGCACTGATGACAGACTCTGGGAAGCTCTGGAGATTGCTCAGCTGAAGAACATGGTCAAGTCATTGCCAGGAGGCCTTGGTATGTCTGAACCAATCGCTGGGATCATAAGCCAATAACGGAATCATGCATGCACACAGACAAACAGATCCATCCCATCTGGATTCATCCACTCTGGATCATCATGTAGGAGTGACAGGCACATAATGAAGATTCTCTCTTCATACTAGAGAGAATATTACTGTTAAAAAGCAGAAGAATACTCTGTTTTCCCATGCACTGTGGAAAAATCCTGCAACACCTCAGCATCATGGTGTGATTCTTGGGGCTGTCCTGTACAGGGCCAGGAGCTGAATTTTGATGATCCTTGTGGGCTCCTTCCAACTCTGGATATTTTATGATTCTATGATCACGGTTAGTAAGGAGAAAGAAGAACAATTTTACCTCCTTTAGCAGAACCTGGCTCTGCTAGCAGAGCTGTAAACACTGACAGAGCATTTTTCTTACCATTTCAGATCCGTTTCATGAAAGAAACTCACGTGTTTATTTCCATATCAAGTATATTTCATATTACTAAGATATTACCCTGCAGCCTACCAGATTTCCTAACAATTTGTGCTGTTTGTTTAGTGATATAGTTCTCCTTTCCCAAGAGGCTATGCTCATTTTTCTTGGTATCCCTCCATCTCACTGGTCAGTCAAGGTTATAGTTATTGGCTTTTATGGGGATTTTGCTTGGCCCAGGAATAGTGCATAAGCAGAGCTCTCAGGGGCAGCATTTCAGGCATGCAATGTTCACAGGAACTGGTTTTGTTACAGATGCCATGGTCACAGAAGGAGGGGAAAACTTCAGTGTGGGGCAAAGGCAGCTCTTCTGTCTGGCCCGAGCCTTTGTCCGCAAGAGCAGCATCCTCATCATGGATGAAGCCACAGCATCTATTGACATGGCCACAGTGAGTACAGCAATTAGCTAATTAAGGATCTACCAGGAGAAAGGCATCTTCCCTAAGCATCAGCCACGAAGCTGTGAGATCTCTGTATCAGAAAAAGCTGGCAGTGTTTTTGTTTCTCTCAGGATAAAATGAAATGCTTTAGAGAATTCCTGCTTTCACAGGTGTGACAATTCCCTGCTGGGAAAGAGATAGTGTGGAATATGCTTGAAAACATGTGAATTAGAATGTAACAGGATGAATTAACTGGAGTGAGACTTTTCCTCTGACAGGAAAACATCTTGCAGAAGGTTGTGATGACTGCCTTTGCCGACCGCACTGTTGTAACAATAGCAGTAAGTATTAAGCCACAAAAAGCTCTTTATTCCTCATTCCTCAGGCAGTTAACCTTGCCCTTCACCAGTTAAACACCACTACATAAAGCTAAAAGCATCACAAAATAGAACTAAACCACAAGGCCAGAATATTCCCATAATATAAGAACAAGTCAGACACCTACGATCAACCTGAAATTTTGCATTAATGCTGTCTTGCTATCAAACTAAAACACTTGGATCTGAACAAAGACTTTACAGGGAACTTCAGCATCTGCACTGTCTCCAACAAAATTTGAAGTCATTCTCACTAAAAAATTGAAACCAAATGCATGGTTTGAACCATTACTAACCATTGTATCAAAATCTAGGTTTGAATTTTGCTTCTGAAGGCTTTGTATGTGTATTGCCTACACACACAGCACAAATTTATGAGTTGAGATTTCATAATATTCTTGGTGTGGTTTCTCAAGTTGGGTTATCTTGCTCTCTTTTGGAATAAAAAGCTGGGTTTACAATAAGGGTTTTAAAAACTGGAATCAGTGGAAATTACCCCCCAAAATAATAGCTTTTCAGGGTTTATGATGTTCTTTCCCATTTTCCTGCCGCTTCTAGTGTCCAGAAGTTCCATATATCCATACATGTTCATACATACATATGCACAGATATGTGGCGGATACCGCTAAGAATATTTCCACCTGTGACAGCAGCATTAGTCAACAAAGAGTGGTTTTCTCTATGAGATAAATAAGTGTTTCAACAGCTGTTTCATTTGCCTTGTCTGGAATCCAGTCCTGTGGTTAGAGATAACAGTCAGGCCTCCTGGACTCTGGTTTCAAGCCTGTCAGCGAGTAGTTCCTGTCAGGCAAGCCACTTAACCCAGCTCATTTGCAATGTGCTCCAAGGCTCTTGGCTGTGTAAATGCTGAAGATTCTGGTGGTGAGATTGTTGTCCTTCAGTTCCCTGCTGTATTGTCCTTCTGGCTGGAATCTCACTGTTCTTTGGCTTTGCCTTTCCGAAGTCAGAGTCCCAAGTGAAACAGCACACATTAATATTTAGCTTTTCTCATGAAGCTGGCTTCATTCCTTCCTCTACTCATTCACAGCTGATCCTTCCTTCACCCACCTGTTTTTCTGTTCTTTTTTCCAGCATCGCGTGTCTCACATCTTGGATGCCAATATTGTCCTAGTCCTTTCTGAGGGCTTTCTAGTTGAATGTGACACTGCCTCAAACTTACTCCTCAAAGAGGACGGCCTGTTCACCACTTTGGTGAAGACTCACAAGTAGACTCTCTCAGTCCACACTGTTCACAGGACTTCTGGCTCTTTGGTAGTTATTTTTACCTCTTCAGTTTCCTTTCACTCTGCTTCCTTTCTGCTGCACAGCTTCTGAGAGGACAGTGCAAGAAGGTGTTTCTTGTGTGGTTCTTGAGTTTGTTTAATTTCATGACTATTTATGTTGATTATACCTAAATCTTAGACATGCAGCTGACATTGAAACTACCATGTCAAGGGAATCCAACCCATGATCTCTGACTTTCAGCCTGTGTAGTGAAATACCACACTTTTAAGAGTTCATCCCATCTATACCTGACTGGCTGTATTCATATGGCTTTGAAATTAAATTCAGATTGGTTTCAAACCTGTAGCCTATGGGATTAAACTGTTGCCTGGAGCAAACTCAAATTAGATCTCAGAGGGATTTACAGAAGACAATAGCCCAGGAGTGCCCTGAGGAAGATGAAGAGCAGACTGCTGGGGTGCAGAGAACAAGGAGCACAGCAGGATGCTAAGCTACCTGACAGCGCAGGATGCTTCTCATCCCTATTTCCCACAGGGGAAGATGTGTTTCAGTGGGGCCATAGGATTTATTCCAAGAGCTGTGCTGTCCATAATGACAAAAAGTGAAGTTCATGCTCAAGTATTTTCAGGCTTGGTGGCAGAGGCTGTAAAGTAATTGAAGATCTCTTCAGGTTAAAATACCAGGATCTATTCCAAATATCACTGTAAACAAGGACAGCCTTTCCCCGATGGGGTTTGCCTTGCATGAGGCCCATTGGTGAGAATTATCCAAATGAAAACCTCTGTTTGCTTTCCTTCGTGGCAGCACCGGGTTCACACCATCCTCACTGCAGACCTGGTCATCGTCATGAAGCGAGGGAACATCCTGGAATACGACACTCCTGAGAACCTGCTTTCCCAGGAAGATGGCATCTTCGCTTCCTTTGTCCGGGCTGACATGTGAACAGCCACACAATGCATTTTAACAGCTTATTTTAAACAGACGAAATGCAAATATTTTCTACTCAGTGCAACATCACTTTTACCTTTTTTTTTTGGTTGGTTTTTAGAGCTTCTTTCTTCACATTTCCATTTTCCAAAATAATAAAGGCTATTGCAATACATGTATGCCTTGAAGCCATAAAATGTTACTTTATCCAAAGCTATTAAACTTCACACACACACACACACACACACATGCACACATGGAGGGAGAAGTTTTTACTTCCTGGGAGTTTAGCATTTTCCTTAGACTATTTATTGACTTTATTATTGTTTAAAGACAGAAAAAGAATGCACTGATCTTATAAACTGCATATGTTATGCTGGAACCAGCAATCAAATCGTGCAGTTTGTCAAGGAAGCAAGAGGTTCCCCAGATGCATTCTGTCCCCAGAGGGAAAAATTAGGAAAAACATCCAAGCCCATAACACTTGGGGCAATCTGCTGCATTCCAAAGGCATAAACTTTGCTCTACAAGTTGTAGCAGAGGGGCAGTCAATGAGGAAAAGGAATTTCATCAGGAATAAGGACGTTCTTCCTGTCCTTCACTTTAGTAAGCACATTTCAGTTGTGACAGAACTATTTTCAGTGCAATGATGGTTTATTTCTACAGTGAGTTCCTAAATCCATATTGATTCTTCTAACTTCCATTAAAGATTCAAATCATCCTATGATTATGCATGCTTTGATAGGCTTATAGAGGAATTTTGTACAGAATTTCAAGACTTTGTATTAAAATTGATCTGAATTTATAAACTTGATATTAGCCAATCCTTTAATCATGTTTACGAAAGTATTCTGCTTAAAATGGCATGTAATTAGCCAACCACTAATTGTTTTATACATCTTTAGTCCTTCAAGTTCTATTTGGGGACAACCTTAATTTCCTTTACATACTTGTGACCTACCTCTAAATTAGATCTAGTGCACGGAGGTGTGATTTTCAAATTATTGCTATATCCTCAAGAGCGTAGATGAAGTTAGACACATATTTACATCAGGCAGCTTTGCAAAGGTCACCTGCACCTGACTTTCACACCTGGTTACATCCTGACCCATGGGCAGTAAACACCCAAAAGGAGTTTCACACGCATATTTTCAAAGGTACAGCTTGAGAGATCAGCTTCACTGTTAATATTCAAGGTGATTCTTATTCACCTGCTGCTACAAGAGTTAGGAAGACCACTAAGTGCACTTAAGCCTATTTTTAGTGTCATTAAAATAATATAAGGCACAGCATTTGCCCCCCCTCCAAAAATGCAATGATTTTAAAGAAGTTGTAGGACTTGAAATTGGGATTACATTTAGTCTCACAGTGTAAAAATTATACAGTGGTTTCTCTTTTTTAATAGATTTTTGGAAGTTTTTATTTTCTCTGAATTACTGAAAATAAAAGCTGTGTGACACAACTAAACAGAAGAGCTCAGTCTTGAACATTTTATGAGGGGAAGTACTTCCGTGATTTCTCTGTCTACCACTGTGAAAATATTTTTGTTCTTTTCTGGAACAATTCCTTGTGCTAACCTTTGTCATTCAAATAAAATACATTTTAAAAAAGCAGATGCCTGCAGCAGAAGTACATATTGTTATCCAAATTTCACAGCCAAAAGGCCAAAATTATTCTTGATTTAATTTGTCTTCAGCAAAAAGGTAATTGGATTCTCTGCTGTCAGACTGGGTATAAAGTACAAAAAGTTTAATTGATCTGTGTGTCTTTGAGGATGATGCAATCCTGATTTATTTTACATCGTGCCAGCCAGTTCAGTGAGATCCCTGTTCCCACTGCATTAAAGGGTTGCCATGGGCCCGGGACTGTCTTGTAACACTTCAAAGGGGCCAGTAATTAGCATCTCTTTTCTCTTAGGTTTGTCCCAGAGCCATTACAGGTGTGCGAAGAAGCACCTTCTTTGTTCATCCACTGCTTTAGAAGTGAACTCTGCTACTTGAACGTGTGGAAAAGAAAACATATATGTGAGAAAATGAACATGTGATGGGGTGAGGAGAACCTCATCGTGCTCCATTTGTTTGGAGGGAGGAGTGCAGGAATATTGGCCCCAGTGTTACATTCACCACGGCTGAAGGGTTGGGCGACTGCTGCAGCAGGTCCCACTGCTGCCCAGCAGGTTTATAATTTCTAATCCAATTTCTAAATTGATTAATCCTATTCAACATATACAAATCTTACAAGATAACAAACATAAACCACCTGCTTCAGACACAGATCTCCTCTTGTTATAGCTGCTGTCCATATGATGGTACAGACCCTCAACTACAGCTTAGACTGAACATTTTTTGTGTTTTCCTCCAAAGGAGGATGATGTTGCCAACGGTCGCACAGCTGTTTTGTTACTGAAAAGGGTGCAGAAGGGACAAAATTTTTGAAACAAATTTATTTTGATTTTATGTAAAGGTCTAAAGTGTGTCCCATTCGGGAGCAGTTTCCAAAGGCTGTCGCATGTGCACAGTAAAGGAAACATCAGCCTGCAGACTTTGATTCTTGTCACACTGCCTCTTCTGCTGGTAGGCCCTTCTTCTCTTCCACAGCCTCCTTGCTCTTTTTTTCTTCACCATCTCCTTGTATCATAGCCCTTTGAGGCTCCTGCTTGTATCTCTGGATGCTCCTTATTCTGCCTGTGCCCTCCCACTCCTTCCCAGGTGAGTTCCATGCCCTTTGCCCCATTTCTTCTCTCACAGAAGATCTGCACTCACTCTCCCCTTTCCTGTCTTTCTGTCATAATACCCCTGCTCTTCAGGGGGACACTTAGTCTAGTGACATCATGTTTTGGGGTTGGTTTGTTTTTCTAAACATTAAACTAAGCAAGCTTTCAGTATTGTGATACTGTGCTCCAGAACTATGAAGTTCTTCCTTTTGCGAAGGAGCTCTGAATGTGAACATTGGCTATGTGTAAATTTAACTATGGACAGAGGAAAGTGATCTCTGGGATAGATCCTAAATAATATTTGTCATCCCATCTGCATTATTTTTCTGTTAACTGTTTCTGGGAAAGAAACAGCAAAGTTGTTGCCAATCATAGAATCACAGAATGGGTTGGGCTGGGAGGCACTTTAAAGCTCCTCTTGTCCCATGCCCTGCCATGGACAGGGACACCTTCCACTGTCTCAGGTTGCTCAGAGACCCATCCAGCCTGACCTTGGACACTTCCAAGGATGGGGCAGCCACAGCTTCTCTAGGCAACCTGTGCGAGGGCCTCAGCACCCTCACAGGGAACAACTTCTTCCCAATATCCAATCTAAACCTACACTCTTCCAGTCTGAAGCCATTCCCCCTCCTCCTACCACTGCACTCCCTCACAGAGTCTCTTCCCATCTTTCCTGCAGGTTCCCTTTACGTACAGAAATTGGTTGTGCAACTTCTTGTAGAACCACAACAGTGTTTCTTAACCTTTGGCTAACAACCTGTGGGTATCTTTCCCACTCCTTGAGCCGGGTCTAAGGGCTGGCACGGATCAAACTGCTCCCTTCCTCTATGTGGCCTTTCATCAAACTCATCACAGCTCATAACAGTTCATCCCTGCTTCTTCTAAATTAGAAATATCCCATACAACCTTTACTTAGCCCAAATTTAATCATGCAGGAAACACTGTAACTTCCCCTGAGCAGCTTGGGATGGCTCTGTTAAGCCATTAGCACAAGCAAGGCAAAGCCTGCATGGAGAGATCTCTGCTTTGTTAGGCCAAGTGATACCTACAAGACATATCTCAAGTGTTTATAAGTTCCAGTCTCACTGCAGACCTGAAAAAGCTCTCTATTTGCAAGTGTGCCTGCTTTTTCCAGCTGTATCATTCAGCTGAAACAATACATTCTGCAGTGCTTCTCAAGCACTTGGACAAGCCCCTTTTAGGTTTGTTGTAGCAGAACACCTCTGCTATAAATTCATACACCTACATGGAACTCAGTTAGTACCAACAGGAATACAGCCCAAAGAAGTTTGCATATCATTATATATAAAACCTCTGCAAAAAGCAGTATTATTGAACTGTGTTTTCTTAAAACAGAAATACAATTTCAAATGTGGTCAAGTAGTAAAAACTCCTTGTACAATAAGTTGTTTCATTTAACTGATTGTGTTCTCTTTGCTTCCCAAAGCAATGGACTGTTGTGCTTTATTGTGTAAAGATGTCAATACATCCACAGGCAATTTTCTTAATGTATCATGAAAAGCTGAACGAAACCTCACACAAGCATTTTACACAAATGCTCATAGGTATTTTATCAAAAAAATAAATGGAGATATAATGCACTCGAGTCAACAGCTACCTTTATAAAAAAAGCTGTGGACAGGGGCCATGTTTTCATTATTATGTTTCCATTGTCCAGTGTCAGACGTTGGAGTATGTTCCCCTTGGAAGAACTATAACCCCACGTCCCCAGTGTGATACTGCCAGTCAAAATCAGCTCTAAAATATCCACTGAAACCACAGTGCCACTTGTAAAAACCTCTCTGGAGCAATGATTCTCCCACTAAATGTGATTAAAAGCAAAAAGCAACTCAGTATATTTGCATCCTCAAGTAGCATATTTTGAAAGCCTTATTTAAAATCAAAATATGTTATGCAAATTCTCTGATATGAATTCCATGGTGGCATGTGAAGAGATTCTTAGTTTCTTTGGAAACTAAATCCTTTCAGAGGCAAAACTAAGAGACTACTAAGAAAAGTCTGAAAACAAAACTGTAAATCAAATTATTCGTTGCTATGCAAACATCCCAATAATTTCCACATTGGTTTTTTACTGCTCTGTTTTTTCTCTGCTAGAATTGACCTCAATGCAGAACTGTGGGGGAAAGGCTATCAGGTATTCAAATGATGAAAAAAACTGTCATGAGGCAGAAGTTCACAGACTCATACAAATTAGCAAGTTGATGATGCTGTTTTGTTTTGGCAGGATAGCTTAAAGCATTGGCTTGAATGAAGCCAAGAAGCTTCCAAGTGTAATCTGTCAAGAGAAGAGAGGGTTTTAGAAAATCTATTTACTACAGTTACTATTAATTATTCACTATTGATAGCATTTGTCTGCTGCTAGATACTACCCATGCAAACAGAACAGACATTCCTGGCAGGGGCTGCTCATTTCTCTAATATAATAAACCACATTCTGAACACTATCAACAAGCAGTTATTTAAAATATATTTTTAATTGGTTTCTATTAGGTGTAATTGTCATTCATCACGTGCAAGATGCCTCCTTTCATTTTCATGGAACATGGGGATTTTCATCCCATGAGCTGCTATATAATAATGCAGCATCCAGCTCATGACAGCACACTGCACATTTCAGTGGCCACTGCAATTCATTCCCATGTAAGTATATTAGTCTGCTTTATACCTAAATACATTACATGGTTATACAGTCTTTGGATTAAAGGTATAAGTAAGTAATGAAAAGTCCCAACTAGAACTGCCCAGAAGAGTTCCTCATAGATATTCCCATGACATTTCTTAACTCTCCCTTTAATTTATTTCAGGATTTTTGGGCTATATCCATAAATATCACTTCAATGTGCAGTAAAATATTTAACTGTGTAACTAAGGAACTAATGCAGCTTTGTGTAAATGACATGGTCCAGAACCACCACCCTTCAGGATCACAGCTACAGACACCCCAAGGCAGCATATTCTTCCATATTTAATGGTTATATGTGTTTTTATTCTACCAGTCACATTAGGCCCTTACTCTTTCAGCAATATGACCGTTAGACTTCTCCATCAGAGGCAGGAAGGTGGGAGTTTAAGAATCTCTCAGTACTTAAGATTTTCATGGCTGAACATTCAGATTTGGGGCCATCTACTTCTTCAGGTCCCACCAGAGCATCTGAGATTTGATGGCTTGGAGTTGCCAGATACTGTGTGATAAGATCTGAAGGTGAGACATGGCATCCCCCTTCTGTCACAGGCATAATCTTAATTTAGCCCTGGAAAAGCCAGTGAGCCAGAGAGGGGATTTAACCCTGGAAAAGCCAGTGAGCCAGAGAGGGGAGGCACCTAAGGGACACCACACCTAGGAACACAGCTAGAGACTCATTGTAACCATGTTCAACCCACTTAGAAACTGATTTACAGCCTTCCCATAAATTATGGCACGGGGAGGCAAGGAAACAGTCTCAAACTGGGGATGCTCTTCCCAGAACCTTAGGATAAACTCCAGGAGAAGCATGTAATGAACAAATGCACTATGCATTTCACTGTGCAACTTATATTCGATGAGGGGCACTAGTTACATGTATTCTGATGATAAAAACTATTTTTGTCCTGCTGCTCTTTCATGAAACAGGGCGGGGGGAAAAGAGATGTTTCAGGGTTACAGATGCCCTTACTTTGCAGTTTCTGCTCTTTCATGTTTGATGGATGTCCTGCCAGCTCATGTAGGGAAGAGTTCACCCACGCTATCCGAATATGGCTTATCAGCTTTGTGTCTCTGTGGAAGCCTCACTCTAAGTGCATGACATCTCTGGACGCCTGCAAAGTCATCCTATCTCTAAGCTAAGATTAGAATTTCAAACAAAACTTATTACAAAGCAGGATTTTCTGAAAGGGCTGGACATGGCTATAATGTGGAAATTTCAGATTCGTGTCTAAGTGCATTATTTAATCCTGTTTTTTAGATAGGCATAATTGTAAAGTGATATTTACCATAATATCAGTAATGCTTGCGGGTGGAGGGGAATGAAACAACAAGAAGGAGGCACATGAAGGGCCATAAGAAAACTGGACCTAAAACTGCCATCAATTCTGATCATTTTTTTTCCTGAAAAGGCTGTGTTCACAACACTCAGACACTCTGTTCCTTACCAAATGGGTTAGGAGATGTTTTAGGAGATTTTCCCAGCTATTACTTAAATCTCAGACTCAAGTGTGCATGTGGCAACCAAGCAAGTATTTAAAAGGTCAGAGGGGAAGGGTTTTAGTAGCTGTCACTCTCCAGAGCATATTCATAGACTGGAATTTGGGGAAATGGACGCTGTGCTCAGAATCATGTCTAGAGCTCCTGATCCTCTCATCCCTGTGGTCATGGCCCAGCAGGCTTCCTCAAAACTCATTTCCAGTAGAAGTGAGGAGGAAGGCATCTCTTCCCATATTGAACAAGCAGAGAGGAAAAGATGGGATATTATAAGCACTTTTCCTGCAATGTATGATGGTGGGTGAAAGGATCAGTAACTTTTGTTCAGCCACACTGGGGCTGTGCCAGGACTATTTGTGTGTGTTTGATGGATCCTTTCCTATCTCAGCTACAAGAATTCCAGCCTCTGCATGGTGTCCAATTAAGGGGGAGCAAACCTCCAGCAGGTTAGTCAGGAACACGTGGGCCTGAGAGCTCACAGGGGACTCCTGACAGCACCAGTGCTGGCAGCAGTTCCTGTTCCACTTGAGTAGCTCAAGGAATGTTGCTCCTTGCTCCCACCTGCCCTCAAAGATGTGTTTGATCCATTTTTCCAAACTCATTGCTAGTCCACGCACTAACTGTGTGTCACACAGTTGCACTCACTACCAGCAGAGATGGGCTGGGAGCACATCAGCAGCTTGAGGAGCTGAGTGAGAAGGGAATGCACACATGGGTTATGCTCTGAGGTGGCAAGTAAATGAAGCAACATTTCTTGGTCTTTCTGTGCCCCTGATTATAAAGCTGTGGATTTCAAGACCTTCAGAGGAAACTGTGCATTTGGGCATGTGGCATGAGCTAATTTGTGTCAGAAGCAAAGTCATACAATTCAAGATCTCATGAAGAAGTGAGGGGTGGGAAGTGTTCCATGCAGTTCCCAGACAGTTATTTTTTGAGTTGCACCTAGCAGCCATTCTAGGGAACACCAATATTGTTTCTAGCCCTAGAACAGAACAAATACTTCACAGGAGCTAAATGGGAGAAGGGCAGAGGACGAGAAAAAGGAAAAAGGAAAATGGGAAAGGGAACAGGTTTTTTTCCATGTGTATTAAACCAGTTATTTCCAATAGTTACATCTAAGTGAGATGCACTTTTGGAGGCTGCATGAAACAAATGAGTTAGCCACTTTAGAGCTGAATCTACCACCCCATTTGCAGAAGAATAGTTTCCCAAGTTCTCCAAGCCCAGCCCATGAAGTGCCACACACCAACAATGCTGACCCTGCAGATACCCACCCAAGGGACTTCATGTGCTTGTACTCAGAGTCTGCTTAGAATCTAAAGGTATTTGGCTTAGACCCTGATTTTTTCAGCTTCTCCTCTGCCTAAAGTTAATTTCATGCGTAAATATTTAGTTAATTGCCTAATATGATTGGGGCTTTGTGTCTGTCTCTCCTCTGGCTACTGGGTATTAGCAAAGGCCAGTGCTGGAAAAGTTTCCAGGAACCACTCATCTATTTAAAGTTGAGCACGTGCATGTGTTCAGCAGGGTGAATATCTTCAAGCTGAGGATTACACCATCTGTCAAATGTGCCTTCTCAGTTTTTCCAAGCCTGAATATGCTTAAAACCTTCCTGATTGCAGCAGGCCTGTCAAGATTTTCCCTAGTTTACAGAGAGGAGTGAGGGAGTGAGGTATTTTGTTCTGTAGAAATTTTATACCCTACAGGTGATTAATTTGAATGATACACAGAAAAGTTTGGAACCTCCCTACTGCACACACACACACACACACTCCTTGGATACAAGGGAGTTAATCTGACGCAATCTCTGCACTTTGCTTCATTAACATCTAAATTTAGATATTTTCATAAATTTGATATACTGTTTATTCTTCCCATTACAAACCCTAAGACTTCAGGTTAAAAAAAAAAAAGAAAAAAAAAATCACAATTTCCAAGAATGCAAGTTTCCATTAAACACGAGGGCCAAAATTGTTAACCTCAACCAGTGGGAAAGAGAAAGAACTACAGAGATTTCACTGGGGAGGTGGGGGAGAGGTTGTCATTGTATATAATTCCTCCTACACACATCCCAAATACAAATCCCCATCTGCCAGTGCCCAATGCCCAGCTGAACATTACAACGGACCTGACACTGCTCAGCAAGAGCTGTGACCCGTGAAAAGAAATGTCTTTCCTTCCTTTCTTGCAGAGACAGGTAATTAAGTTTGTCCAAAGCTGCAAAGGTCACGAGATTCTGGCTTTGGTCCCCCAAACACTTATGCACGAGCCTCGCTTCCTCTGTCGCAGCCAGATTCGAGGGAAGATAAAGTTAGGCAGGCACAACTCTTGGCTTGCCAGGGGAAGCAGGCGGGCGCGCAGCTTTGTGTAACCAGCGAAATGGCACAGACCAGCAGCGTAAGCACCTTGCTCCGTTGTTAAATGGGCTGGAACCCGTCTAAAACCCCTCAACCCATCGTCGGCAGGCACCGCGCAGCG
>WAAG01025165.1:3392-29001 GCA_013390105.1 Tichodroma muraria
GCCTTTCTTCCTGCCCTCCTTCCTTCCTGCCTGCCTTCCTTCCTTCCTGCCTTTCTCCCAACTTCCTTTTGTTTTAAAGGCATACACAAAAACTTATGGAAATGTCTGTGACTGCTAACTCAATTTTTTTATTTTTAAATGCAAGAAACCATTCACTGTATGTTCTATCACAGAAAAAGGAGATAGTAATAATCTATTGTAAATTTTGAGATAAAGAATATTTTTTGAGATAAAGAAAAAATAATACACCATGAGTATGACTTTTTTACTTCTCATATTATTCATGTCCTTTAACATGCTTTTAGAATGGGTATAAATTAGCTCCAACTATAATAACTATACATACTTTTTAGCTTTCATCGTGTTACTTAAAATTTCATTTTATTAATCATTAACAAAATGAACAACATTTGAACACCTTCACTCTCTTTCTTACATTCTCATTTGTTTCTGAAAAACAAACATGGATATTGATAATCAAAAGCCATTACAGGTAAGATGTATACCTCATTTCTAGAATTACATTACACCACTATAAATTAATTCTGCATTTTGCCTAGAAAGAATAAGCAATTAACCTGGTTCACACAATTGATTCAGTGTCACTCTAAGGAAGTCATAGACATCATTCTGCAAACTGTATCTGTTCCTGTTCATTCACACAGTTAATCCATAGCAGGTCAAGATCATGACTTGACAAGAACATATGAAAAGTCCTAACTGTGGAGTAAAACTGTTCCTCTGTGGCTGCAGAGGTCCACATTTGCAAGGAAGTGGTGCTGTGCAACGGGATGAAGAGAGACTAGGGCATAGCAAATTTGTGCCTGTGAGGTCCCCCAGCTCTTACAACACCAGGCAGAGGGTGGGGAGGGAGACCTGCTGTTCTGTTGTTTTCCTCAGACAGTGCAGCAGTGCCCACCTTGCTGTAGGGGGGCAGGGAGCTGACTGGTAAAGTTTTGCCAGAAGTAAATCAGTGCAGCACGCCAGGCACAATGCTGATTTCTACTGGCCATTGTGCAGAGTTTCTAGGGCTGTACCAGTGGTGAATCTTTCAGATGGATTTCCTGTCTCTTTGCACTACAGATCCTCCAGTTTAACTAAATCAACATTTATATTACCTCGGTGAGGGTTTTTTTTTTAATTCATGTGGAGCCCAGTGTTCTCCACTTGGCACCATATGAGTTTGCTCCCATTTCATGAAGCCAGCACCTAAATAATCTGTAAGCCAGCATTGTAACTTCCCTGCTCTTTGGCATATGTTTAAAAGTCACACTACACAGATTTAAGGCTGGTGGATGGTAAAGAGATTAAATTTCCAAGTGCCAGCTCATCACATCAGGTTGACACAATTCCTACTGTGTTGCTGAATTTACTTGAACTATTTATTATGGTGGGGCTAAGGGGAGTCTTAAGAAAAACACTTCTGAAAAGACTTCTTAAGAAAAAGACTTTTCTTTCTGGTAAGAAAAATGGTTTCTTTACCAAGACAGCAAATAAGGAAATATATGTTTTAAAGTACAAACTATTTATTCTGAAAAATTGGGCATTGTGTCTTGTGTGATATATTCCCTGTCTGAAAATTACATAACCATGAATGTAAATTATGTTTATGTGTGTGTATTTGTAGTTTTATTACAGGAAGCTCAGAGTGAGACTTTAGAGTGCTGGACACCCATGGAATCTACCAGGTGGAAATAATGTTTGTGATCTTTCCTATTGATGAGTTAGTAAACCATAAGAGTGCCAGGAGCTCATCAATGTGGCATTCTCAGACTGCATCCCGTGAAGACAGAGAGAAAGACCTGCACTTCTATAAATGTGCTCCTTTCTTAAAGTAATAGCCCATGGGATGGGACGAGCCTTGTAACAGCTCAAGTCAACATTTCTGGGGACCACTAGAAGGTTTCAACTCATTTTCATACTAGAAGCTTAAGGGATAAAAGCCCCAACAACCCAACCCTCCATCCCCTGCCTTCTCCTGCTAACAGCTTACTGTTGGGTCAGGAAGAGATGATTAAAGTTATGGAGGTCCTCTGCTCCCCACTGGAAATACCTCTGCTTCGCCAGAGGATGTCATAAAGGGCTTTGACTGAGGAAAGCTGCCAGTCAGGTTTGTGTTCATAACTTGCAGATACCAAAGACACACGTACTAACAGATACTCCAGCTCCTGCTATATCGTTTACAGTATTTGCAAACAATGAAGTATAACGCAGGTATATCCTGATCCCTCATTAATCAGGAAAACACAACATTAGAGGAAGCACTGGGGGCCCAGTTCTGCTTTCCAACATGTACGCACCTTAACCCCCATTAATTTCAGATGGAGTCACATGTGTGTATCCTGAGGGGGTGATTGCATCCTACATCAGCTACAAGTGACCGAGAAAGGGAAAATAATCGGCCTGATACTGGTCATTTGGACAATGTGTATTTGATGTCTCAGAGTCGTTCCAACCTTCCAGTTACCAGATGTCCGTAAAAATTCATAGCAGGCTATTAAATTTAGCAGATCCCATCTTAATTAGATTAGCTTCTGCTCAGCATGACAGCAGAGTATTTCACTGATGGAGGATTTATAAAGATTTCTGGTGGGAATTCTTTATGGAAGATGTAGTCTTTTATCCAATGGGATTTACAAATGGAGAGGGGGGAGGGAGGAGAGAAAGCCCTGATAAGGACACACAAACATTGTCATGGCATGTTAAAACATAAATGGGAGCTTTTATTTTATGGATGTTCTCTTTTTATTTCTCTTTCACAATACGGACAGGCAGCATAAGCGTTTTTTGTGTCCTTGCATTATCAGGCCCAGCTAACATAATGGCATACTGGTGGTGGAAAACTACAAGCAAATTCTTGTTGTCAAATTCCCTCCTAAAACTAGCACCAAAGGAGTACTCAACGTTCAGTTGCCTGTCAGGTCATGAGTTATTTTTTCACCTACAGGAAACAGAACTGTACAGTTTGTCTTGGGCTGTTTTTATGTGCTGCAATCCAGCATCTATCCATCCATTGCCCTTCTTTCTTTAAGGTCACTGGGAAAAAAAGGCACAAAAAAACCTCAAACAACCAACAAACCCACTTTCTTATTAATTCTGCCTCTGTCCCAGTGCCAATGATTTTCTGGTTTTCTCTGCACAGGTTTTTATGGAAGATATATACCATTAATGGTGACACTGGTGTCAGCAACAGAACGTGAGCAGCAGCAATGCCTGCGCTCTATTCCCAGAGTGTAGATAACTTCATAAAGAAAAAAGGTGGGTGGAGGGGAGGGGAGATCTGGATAATTTTTCTTGTCATCTGATTCACCACTGAAAAGGTCACTCCCTGTAAGAAGAGACAGTCTTCTCTCTGAGATGTCTGGGGGAGGAGCTGGAATGGCAGAGCCAAAATGGGGGGGGACCCTTGCTACCATGCAGCTTTTGTGAGGTGGCAGAGCAGCCCTTCTGAGCACAAGGGCATGCAACGCCCAGAGTGTGCATGCTGGCAGCTGATAAAAACAGAAAGGGTCCATCCCTTGCTCACGCTGCGGGCTGATAGCATTCACATCATACACCGTTTGTTACTAGGCAACTGATTAAATATACGTGCTGGTCCTTCAAGCAGTGCTTGCAATTAATTAACCAAACCATTTTCATTTTGACTGTCTTCCGTCCTCCCCTCCCCTCCCCACCACCAACCACCTTCCCAAATGCTGACTTCTGACACAAGTGAGAGGGATTTGATGCTCCTCCTGGCCTGTGGTGTAATAAAACAAAGAATGGAATTTTTGCATAGTGGATGTGGTCTACACCTGGGCAGTGGACACCTCTGATCATCACTGGTGGGTCCAGACAGCAGTGGGCCCACACCACAAGAAACAGACATTTTGCTTTGCTTTGCTTTGCTTTGCTTTGCTTTGCTTTGCCAGGGTCAATGTAAATTGAACTGTGAAAACCACAGAGCAGAGTCCAAAAGAAGTCCTTCTGGCAAATCTGAGTGAAGTTGTATTGAAGGATGGAGGTTGGGTCTTCTTTCTTGGTTTTAAAATTGGGATTCCTTATCCCTAAAGTACTCATTCTCAAATTTAAAACCACTATGGAGCACATTTGCATGTGTACATATACAGACACATGTATATATATAGTGATAAATATTTATATGGCTACTAATGTATGTGAGTGGTGTTAAAGTCCAGATGTCACCAACTCTAAGTACACACTCATCTGTCATAGCTGTTATGCTGGGACCCCAAAACCAGGCAGTCACTGCACCACTGAGCTCACAGTGTCAAAATTGCAATGACAAGCAAAGTGGAAGAAGGGATCTAGACATCAAAGGTTGTTCAATGTCATACAGGGGGTCAGTAGCAGGGCTGAGAATAGAAAATGGTTTTTGTTTTTGAGATCATATTTTCTAATAAAAAAGAAAAAAATCAGTGAGTCATCTCACCCCAAATCTTCCCTCTAATTTTGTAATACAGTTGTCATATTAAACTTGTATGAAATAGACTGGAATTACACATGGAAAATGGGTAACTACAAGGATCCTGGAAGATCTGACTGTTCCTATTACACTTGATCAAATGCAACTGTCAGCTGCTTTGGCAGAGATCACCTTTGATGATTAAAAGGAGAGGACTACATTACAAGAGGGTTTGAGCACAAAACCACTTGCTGCAATCCACAATTAAACAGGAGAGGCTATTGTTCTGTTTCTGACTGGGAACAGAGTTACAAATTTATTGGAGTTCACAGGCTTGCTGCAGAGCTTGTCTTTAACAAAATTGTAGCCCCATTCTGTATCAGAGATTCCTACCCCGCTCAAAACCTCGAGTGCATTAAAGAAGCAATTTAGGGTTTATTTGAAGGGGGAAAAATAGAATGTCGAGTTGGGTTTCTTTCTTCCTTCCTCCCACTGGCTTTCTGCTGAGGAGGGAGGGATTTGAATCAGCAGATTTTCAATGGCACTGTCGCCTATCAGAGCTGGTATAGATTCAGTAGAAATGGGTAAGAAGCAAATAATGAAGTACAGACTAACTGACAATTTAAGGGTTTTTTTTACACACTGGCCAGCAGCTGATTTAGTGTGAACCATCTGTGGAGCCACGCTGCTTTGTGCTGCCTGTGCCTTTGAGTCAGAACTGGAACGGTACCTCTGAAAAAAGCACTTTTTGGGTTTTTGACTCTTTTGAATGAGTCAAGGCCATTTTCCACTCCTGATGGGACTCAGTTACCTTGGCCTGCTTTGCTTTGACACTGGCCTGTCATTTTTTTGGCCTGTACTCAGTTTTGAATAAAGAAGGGCTTGTGGCTTTTACTAGCCTTGCATGAGCTGCATAAATCTGCATGGTGGCAAAAGGACACCCCCAGCTGCCACCCCCTCTGCCACAAGTGCTGACAACCTGTGGTGGTGACAACTGGCACAGGTTGTCCCTTATGAGATAGCAGATTAAGTCCCTCTTCTCCAAAAAAGACTAGTTGCTTTCAGGAGCCCCACTGGGTCATGCACTCCTCCTCTTTAACTTTCACTGTGGCTTTGCTGACCTTTGAATGAGAAAAACATTAGTAAAGAGCAATTTTATGCCCTCATTAAGACTTACACATTACTAGGCAATAATGAAAGCAGAAACCAACCTGGACAAAAGATCTCAGCCTCTCAGCCTCCTTCCACTGCTTTCTTCAATGGTGCTGCTGCATTGTTAATTTACTTTGAGCTCATCAATGGCTGGAAATCCCACCCAGATGATGTGAAGATGGTTCCCAGTGCCAGTACAGGCCCTGCTCCTCAACCCTGCTAATCCACATGGGTAGAGGGAGAAAGTCAGAGAACACCTGTATTTCTTGCAGGTTCCTGCATGCTGCTCCTTTCCTCTTATCCTTATAATGATTTATATTTAATTGACTTGCAATTATACCCACTTTTCTTTTTTTTCCCCCTTCTAGCTCATGTTGGTTTTTCCATACCCATATATGGTCGGTCACTAGCCTCAATTTTTTTCCACCACAATGAGGCAATAAATCCTGTGGGGCTGGACAGGAAACCCAGCTTGCCAAGGAGAGACAGGATGAATATCTCGTAGAGACAGCCCGAGGTTTGAGTGCGTATTGTCCATACAGCATATTTCAAGGAGTGCCCAGGGCAAGTCTGGAAAAAATTTTATGTCTGCAACAGTATTTCTTTCTGGAAAAACAGATTTAAAAAAAAAAACCCACTGTGTATTTTTTGCTCCTTTTATGTGTGTGGAATTCATGATATATAGAAGTTGGTTCATCTCAAAATTTCAGCTAAGACCTGTTTTTTTATAGGCAGAAGATAATCACATAGAAATGCCTCCTTTAGAAAATGTGCATTTGCTGTCTCTTCAGCTATATGTGTGCATATTCCTCAAGCTGGAAATGACTTCTGGGATCTTACTGCTCCAAACACCTTCATTAAAAACACTGAGCAAGTTTTATTAATACTTTCTTGAGCTCCCAAGCATGTTTAGGCTCATTCATGTTTATGCTTCACTGCAAACACTGGTGAACTCTCTGATCACATGTTCTACCCAGCTGCTTGTTCCTTTAAAGGCAGCAGAGCTCCTGAAACACTGGGATATTGTAACAAAACTCAGATGAACTCAACAAAATGGTGATAGATGGCACACTAATGACACAGTGAGTACTCTGTATGTTCTCTATGAAAATACATATTGTGGATCCCTTTTGAAGGAATCCTTTCGGTAAGACTCATGTGGTATTTGTAGTCCAGAAAATCCACTCCAGGTCTTGCAAAAATATTACCTTGCAGTAAGAATATGATGGTGCTCAGACACAACACTTGCTCTGCACGCAATGACGTAGTTTTGCATCCTGGCACAGTGGTGCAAAATCTCCGTATTTGAGAAAGCACTGCTTTCAAATATGAAGAAATTACCATTGTTGCTGCTAGTGTAAGTTCAGGCAAAACAGAACCAGAAGCATTGGTGCCCTGTTATAGCTGGCTACATTAATCACTATGTCATTCAAATTAAGCCACTTACTGATACAGGAGCAGGTTTGTAAACATCAGGAGAAGAACTGGATCTTTAGTTGACAGTACATGGGCAAATAAAATTCCCAGATATACACAAGTCTAGGAGTACAGAATCACTTAACTGCACTCTCTTGCTTGCACACATACACAGCCACACTCCTAAAGGGTTTGCCAGTGCAGTGTAGTGTTGAATTATACAGGCTAACTCTACAAGCTAGCTCTACAGGAATTAGCTTGGGGACCGGAATAAGTCTAACAGCAGTAGCAGGATATATTAGCTCGCATGGCTGAGTTAGCCTGTCTGGCAACCACTATGATTAGAAGGCTTCTAGGATTAGATTGCTGGAGCTAAGTCATGAAAGCTACCTTGGGTCTTTCAGTGTGATACGATGAATTGTGACCCCCTCCTCCCCCAGCCCCTGCCCAGCAAAGAGCACTTTGCAAGACACAGGCTATACCTACTTACATTCAAGATATGGATTCTTAATGGAATGAACTGGCCCAGCTTCACTGTGGAAGTCAGTGGCATAGTTACACTGATTTACACTGACAGACTCCTGGCCAAGATGTTTCAGTCTGTCAGTTGTACTTACCATGCTCTGCCAATCTGGGGGGGGGCTAGTCATAGTCTTATTCCTTTTAATGATGATTCTGCTGCAGTTGTCTTTTTTTGCTTGTTGCAGTTAAGGCCAACAGGCACTATTATGGTCTTCTAGCTTGGTCTTGCAATGATTTTAGCTTTAAGGGATAATTTTGAATAGCACTGCAGAAGCAGTAGCAGCTTCCTTACACTGCCAGACGTCAAGGCTCAATCCCTCAGTCTGCTTCCCCCATGTTTCAACCTGCAGAGTGTTATGCTAATTTTGCTTGCAGTTTCAAGTCAGCTGAATTTCCGGCTGGCTTCAACTTAAGCTGTTTTTATTTCAAATAAGGTAAATTACCCACTTCAGCCCAGGGCTCAGTTTCCAAGCTTCCGTTCTGCCGGTTTTCAGGCTTCACTTCCAGCAGCTCTGCATAATCCCTGCAGAAGGCATGTCCTCCGCTCCTCCTGTGCCAGGGACACGCTGCTTTGCTTGGCTGCTCCCGGGGCTGGAATTCTCCTCTTCCTCCTCCCTCTTCTCTCAGGACTTTTGGTCTGAAATCAACAGAAGTTATTTTTAACCTTTATTTAAGAGACTTCTGCTAAGAGCAGCTTGCCAGTCCCTAGACCCTCCTCCCTGTTTGTCTCCAGACTTTGCAGAAGCTCCCACTGCAGAAATGGAAAGTGTGCTTGACAGTCATTCCCATTACTGGCTACAATTGTGCAGTACACCTGAAGGGGCTTAGAGCTCCCTAGCAGGCCCATGCTTGCCAGCTTGCCTTTCCTTAGGCTTAGAGGGCTTGTGAAAAATTCAGTAGTAACAAGACCATGATCCTATACTGTAGGAAAAAGTAAAACCAGGAGCATCTGTGGAGGCAAACTTCGGTGATTTGCCATGGAACCCAACAGTATATCCAGTCAGATTACTCTAGCCATGGAGCCACCATGTACTTTCTAATACATCAGAGGACAGCCCTCTCTGCCATTGTGCCTAAAAATCCTGAGACAGTTTCCCTCTAAAGGGAATACATTCAAATAAACAATCCAGATAGGTGAAGGAAAGCAAAGTAGAGAGACATGGGGTGGCTTACTTGTGGCCACATGGCAGATCAAAGCTGAAATACCAGTCTCCTTCACTACACTGATCCCATTCAGTGTCATGGTCATGTGGAAAAGGTTAGTGTATGCTCCTGCTTCAACAATTTCAGGAAACCAAATAAAAACCTAGAAGAAAACTGCATGAGGCATCATATTATAGCATAAAGCAATAGCATTTCTTTTCTTGCTTTGTGGAAAGCTGACATTTTATGTGCTGTGTGTTGGCATTTCCTGCGATATTGCCACAGGCACGGGACTCAGATGGATTGTTCAGGAGCACATTAAATACTGCCTCATAGATATAACTTTGCACAGGACTCTGTTTCATGCATGTGGGATGGGTAGGCAAACCATCATCTGCGACAAGAGATTGTTAGAATCCAAAAAATATCATTGAGGTGCTCTGCAGAAATCTCCCCTCAATAAGGGTATTCCAGCCCCTATTTCTCTATGATTTACTAAAAAGTATCCTTTTTGGTGTTATTTTAATCCCATTTTGCAAGACTTACATTTGTCTTGGTTCACTCTTCATATGTGCACACAGTTCATTTAAGAACATAGGGTAATTGCTATTGTGGTGGATTGATCCTGTCCAACAGCCAGGCTCCCACACAGCTGCTTACTCATCCTTGCCCCAACAGCAGGATGAGGGACAGAAGAAGGAAAAAAAAAGTGAGAAAACTTGTTTAATTGGTGAGGGAAAGAGAAAAGGAAAACCACAAGCAGAACAACCAGTCTCCAAACACTGAACACTTCAGAAGCCAGAAAGTTCCTTGTTCTTTCTCTACCCCTGTTTTAATTGCTGAGCATTACACTATATGGTGTGCGGCATACCTTCAGCCAGTTCAGGTCAGCTGTCATAACTGTGTTCCCTCCCAATTGTTTGCTCACCTCATACCTATTTGCTCCAGGAAGTGGGGACAGAGTGGAAAAAAGAGAAATCTTTGATGCTTTGCAGGCACTTAAACATTGTGCAGCTTAAACATTAGTGTGCTGTGAACACTATTCTAGACACAAACACAAAGCACAGCGCCATCAGGACTGCTATGAAGAAAGTTAACTCTGTCTCAGCCAGAATAAGCACAGGTACCATTTTAAAGATACCCTGCTTCAGAGAAGGTTGTAACTGTCTCTGAATCAATAGATAGAGGGGATTATACAGGAAACATAAGATACATAGGCACCTCCAGAGAACGGTTCCTCAGATATGGGTTTGTCTGTTTCCTTTCACTACCAATGCCAAGATTTTCCTTTCAATATCAAGCTTTTAGATAGCTGAAGTGAATTGAGATGACCCTTATTCTTCAGTGATCAGCCATGAGATCTCTCCTGTTCTCTCTCTAGCATTTGTTATGTTATACTTATCTATGTGGTTGTTATCTGTCCCACAACAGGTTTCATGTAGCTCATAATTTTACCTTTAAATACAGTAACTAAAAGTAATTTTAAACCTATCTTTCTCATATTTCTCCTCAGAGCTGGTTCCCAGAGGTAAAAAGCATATATTTTGTTCTAGCAATGTGTATTTTTACTGAGTAAGCCTTGTGGGTGCTTCTTGGCCCTGGATCCTACCTTCTCAAATGTAGAGTCCAGCTTCTTTGCCTAATGCTAAAAGTGACCAAAAACCTGAGACTGAGCAAAACCTCTAAACTGTGATAACTGTCACCCCCGAATAAATATTGATTTTTAAGTGTCAATTCTTAATAAATGTAGTTGTCAAAGCTCAATAAACCAAATTACAGTGCAATAAAATTTATTTCATAACTCTAGCTTAAATATGTGCCAAAGCTTTTATAGCGTAACACGGAAACACAGAGATTCTACTCAGCCTTTTTGGTACAAGAGAGATATTTATTAAATTTATCTGATATATATTGTACTAATATAGCCTCAGATTTTTGAGGCCCCAGAGAACCTAAGAATAAGGAGCAGAGGCAGAAGAAACCCAGCCTGGTCAGACCTTTTTGCAGCTCCTTTCCTTGTTTCTCCTTTGAGCAGGGTAGGCTGAACCTGAATGTGATGGCCAAGGCAAAAATAGGTCATGCCATCTGCTGATACGAAATCACAGGACTGTAGTCTTTTCTTTATAGTCTTTTTTTTTTTAAAAAAAAAACAAACCTTTTTTCATAAGTTTTTAAAAAAGACTGATGCTTTCTCAACCACCACTGCATGGTCAGGAGTCAGTTTCCTTGAGTTGACTGGACAGGTACCTGATTTATTTGGGGATGCTTAAAAGAAATTCAAAAACTATCCACACACATAAGTAGTTTGTAGTGTTCTCTACAAAGTGTTCTTTGCCTGCATGTGCTTAATTTCATTCACTATCTCAATTCTCTTAATTTTTTCATCCTCTGCAATTTCTCATGACACAAACCTTGTCACCTTTGCTCTTTACCATGGCCTTCAAATCATTAATAAATATCTCAGGCACATGTCATATTTTTAATCTTGGGGGCACCCTACATGGAAGTCCTTTCCATGCTGAGACATACCATTTGTTCCTCCTCTTTGTTTCCATTCCCTCAGCTGTGGGCTTTTCTCTCCCCCTATCCACGCAGGATTCTACCTCTCACCTTGTGGTTACTAAGTTTCCTTTATAGCCTCTTCTCAGGAACATTATCAAAAGCCTTTTGAAGGTCTAAATAAAATACAGACACTAGTTGTCCTTTATCCACTGTTTTGTTAACTCTTTTAAAGGTCCTGAAGATGTTTGAGATTTCTTCTAAGACAGAGGTCATGCTGGTTTGTCCCTACTATATCACCCTCATCTACTGCTCCTGCTTTATAAGAATGTCTAATGACTCCCCTGCACCAGGAGTGTTGCTTAAGAACAGAAAGCAGAGGGAGATACTTGTCTGTGGAGACTTTTCCTTACAGCCTTCTAGCTGGTTGGTTTATGCAGCCTTTAAGCCCTGAGGTAAGGAAACAGGAAAACAGATTAATAGACATAGCAATCTCCCCCAAGATACTTCTAGATAAACACAGCCTTGGGCATTTAGAAAGTTGGATTTATTACACCTTAAAAGAGGTTCCTGAAAACCACGGCTGTTTTATTTTAAAGTATGCAGCCAAAGGCATGCACTTCTTTAATCTTTGCCACTCTTTCCTGATAGACAACCAAAAGCACAGGTCCTAGGGTTTAGAAACAGTTGTGTATAAACTGGAAACAATCTCAGCAAGCCTTTAGAACAATGAAGATCTCTTTGGGGGCACTGAAGTGGATTTGAACTAAAGCCAAAACACATTTCCAGTGCACAAGCTGTACAGAAACAGACACAAATGCACAATTGATATTGGTAAAGTAATATAATTGCCAACATTTTCCTGGAAAAATGAGAATGTAGACAGTGATGTTTGAAGATAGGTGGTTTTTATGCTCAAAACAGCACTGAAGAGCAAACCCAGGCCTCAGTGTTTGGCTGGTGATGGAAGTCTGGGATCCCAGCTGTGACCCTTGTTGCCTGCAAAATGGCATTACCAGTGTTCTTGCTTCTCATCACCGGTTGAATGTATCCCAAGATCTCAACACCTCCCTGCACTGTACTTTGGTGGGTGGGTTGCATATGCACAGTGCAGTTGCATACACCCAGCTCAGTTTAAGTATTTACTTTTTGGGACAATTGCTATTTTTAATTCATTTTACCTGAGCTAAAAGTCTTTGAAAAGATGGCTTTGCCATTCAGCATTCATCTCTTTCTTTACCTCCACAAAGGCATGTGTTTGTTGATTTGCTTTTGACATGCGAAGGAAAGGCTCATAATCCTAGCTACTCTCATTTTGTAATTATTTTCCCCCTGCGTGATCCCATTCCTACCTTCCAACAAACAGGTAAGTAATTGGAAATTCTCTGACTCCTCAAAAAGCTCCCTTCTCTTAGAGTGTGAGGTCTATAGCATTTTTTACTAAGATAAACAGCACCCACCACCATGGGCTTATGCAAGAAGGGGCTAATTTATACCAATTTCCATGCCAAGTTTATAATTTACTAATAAAACTCTGTAAGATTCTTTTGCGGGCCCTCTGACTTTTGTTGCTCCTTTTTGACCATGAGCATCTGTGTATTTCGGGTGCTCCCTTCTCCTTAAAGGTGGGACACCACAAAAGGTATTTTTTTACTTGCTAAATGGGTTAGTTTTTGTTACTTGTGAAAAGATGGCTAAAACTCAGGTCTCTTTGATGCCGTGATGGTCTGGATTTTTTTTTTTAAATATTCCAATATCATCAAGAGTGATGTCAGTTCTGAAAGGAACTGCTGGTCCTACTGGAGATGCTAAGGGCTGCTAAAAAACTATAAACCCAGCACTGTTCATAGTCATAACTGCTAAAATGAGTACCATAGTTCTGGGACTAGAGCATGCTGGACTGGGTGTTAAAAGATTCCCTTTTTTCGAACTGGTTCCTGCCTTAGATGCATCCACCTGCACATGTAAAGGACACCCACACATGCAGAAGAAATCTGCAGATAATGTGTGTAGGGATTGGGGCTAGAACTTCATATTTTGTCTTCCCTTCCAATGTGTCTTCACAAGCTTCCCTGGATACTCCTCGTCCCCAGCATTTGGATTTGTCTTTTTCTGTACTGCCTGAAGCACAGTTTGCTCATGCTTAGGTGATTTACTAAAGGCTGCATAACCACTTGGAAATATGCAAGGCTGTTTTTGGCAGTGCTGGTGTAGATATTTCAGTGCCCTGCCTCAGATTGATAGTGTTGCACAGGGAAGAGAAGGCAGCTCTGGAAAACATTTGAGTTCAAAAGGAAGAAGAATCTCTTTAATCACTTAGGCTCTCAGGAAACCAAAGACTCAGTGGGACAGTTTCCTCACAGTTGGGACTGTCCCAGAAAATCAGTGGCATTTGAAAGCAAGATCACAGCCAAGGAAAGCGCTGCAGTGATGGAGAGGGCCCCAGCCAGTGTGAGTGAAATCGCTACTGCCTCTGCTGCAGCCAACAACTGGCAGGGAGACTTGGGGTTCAGTACTGCAGAAAGAACAGCATATATAGCAATATTTTCTTTTTGAAATATCTGTGAGGGTTTGGATCATATAATCACCTTTTAAAATGAGTGTGGCACAAGGAACTATTTGAAGTCTACTCAGATTATATTCAGGGCTTCATCTGGCAATTTCTTGCTTTCTTTCTTCTCTTTCTCCACCTCCCTAAATATACATATCCTGACTGACTCCTATGAGATTAATTCAAACAGAGCAACTGCTGGATTAGACCTTAATCCCTTTTCCATCCATTTAAATCATCCTGAACGGCGAGGGATTGCGGTGCGTTCCAGCGCTGGCCTAAGGTTCATTTTGTTCTGGCATCTTGTTGTTGTTTTGCATCTGGGTTTTTTTGTTGTTGTTTTTTTGGGGTTTTTTTTGGCAAATTTTCTGTCCTCACTTGTATTTGTAGTTTGCAATCTTACCAATATGGCCTGGCAATGACATTTGTCTTGAGGGGACCACTTTTTCCCGGTCTTGCTCTGCAACAGCCAGAATCAAACAGATGATTCTTATGAAACATCCCTCTCTCATCCGCCTGGCTCTGCTCTGCAGCTTCATGGGGTGTGAACTTCGAAAGGCTCAGCTCAGATTATCCACATTTATAACTGTTTTTGGTTTTGTTTTTTCCCAGCAGTACCCTCTCCCCCCAACCAGTCACTAGCTGCCCAAATAGCAGAGGGTGTGCTACTACACAGAAACCTCTTTGATACAGGAGTTTCCTCAAGGGAAACGGCGGTCACCTCCCAGCCAACAAACTCCCCTCAATCTGGGAATCAAGTTCAACAGGAAGCGTCTCCCTGCACAGCCCGAACTGCGGCGGCGGGACGGACACACAGTGACCAACGCAGCGACACTCCGCCCCTGCAGAGCGAGCAGCCCCGCTCCGTGAAGCCCGGTCCTGCCTCTGAACAGTGCGCAGGGGCGGACCCCCGGTCGGCACGGGAGGGAGGCGGCGGGCGGCGGGGCCGGGGCCGCCGGAGGTGCCCTGAGGNGCTGGAGGCGCTTGTGTCCGTGTGGGTGCGGGCAGAGATTCGGGTGTTGGCACGGGCTCGGGTGTGGGTGCCAGCAGGGGTGAGCGAATGCCGCCACCTCCCAGCCCAGAGAGCCACCTCGTGTTTTAGCGCTGCGGATAATCCAGTGCCCCGTCTGTCTCTGCCCCCACAGCCTCTTGGAGCTCCTTGGGTGGGGAGTGGGGACTGGTGTAATTTAGGAGGAAACGACTTGGCCGTCCCTGTTCCCGGGGATTAAAGCAGCTCGTGGCAGCGCTCAGTGAGAGCCCAAGCCCCAGCAGGGGAGCCAGTCTGGACTGATCCCTCCAGGAATATCAGGCACATGATACAGGTGCATCAGGCACTAGAGGTGAAATCGCTGCCTCAGGAGGATCTGCCCTGGCCTTCTTACACTGCCGGGCTGGAGTGCCACGTGGCAGCAGAGGAGATAGAATCACAGACTTGTTTAGGGTGGAAAGGACCCTTAAGATCATCAAGTCCAACAATTAATGCAGCACTGCAAAGTCCACCGCTAGATCATGTCCCCAAGTGCCATATCTTCACGTCTTTACAATTCCTCCAGGAATGGGAACTCCACTAGTTCCCTGGGCAGTGTGTTCCAAAGCTTGACAACTATTTCAGTGAAGAATTGTTTTTCCTAATATCCAATCTAAACCTAGTAATAAATCTAATAATGAACCTAAAAATAAATCAAGTAGGTGCCACCAATAGTCAGGTGGCAGCAGTTTAGTGAGAGACTATACCTTCATTTTCTCTCTCCTTTCTTCACTCTTGCTCTGCCTAGCTTTGGTGTGCTTTTTTTTTTTTGCTGCATCCTGCTTTTGCTCTGTTGTGCCCTCCTGAAGATGCCTGGCTACTAAAAGCTGAAAGGTTTGAAATGATGGTTGAACCAGCTGAACATTTTAGCTGGTACAGGTATGCTTCTTGTCTTGCTGAGCTAGGTTTGTTCATTAGACACAGTTTTGCATCAACTAGATCAGGAGGAACCACCTATGTGTCACTGTTTGGGATACATATAATGGATTTATTTTGGGGAATGCAGAAAAAAAGTGATGTGTTGGCCCTTCCAGCCAAATGCAAGAGGTACTTGTGGATTTCAGAGCTGAAACCCTTTCTAACAACAAGCTCCTGAAGCAGGGAGGGTGCTCTTTGCTATCTGGCATCAAACATGTTTTGAAAGTGTTGTTTGCTCATTGTCATTGGTGCCAGCCCAGATCTCTGTTTGCCAGTGCTGGTGGTTTGGCATCACTGATCTAGAGTGAGATCAAACAAGGGGAATATGGAGCCAGAGCCTCAGTTTATTTACCCTAGTGTGAGTGAATGGAGAAATGCCAGTGTTAAATGTAGGTAAGCAAATACATAATCTGTCACTTAGACTCATTTTGACACTTGGTAAGAATAACTTACAAAGCATCCTGTTGGACTACAGTAAAACAACAAAGACTGTGTGTATCTACTTTATCCATACGCTTCTTACTAAGGAAGAGGTTTGTAACCTAATCCATTAGCAAAATGAAACGTGAATGTTGCCTAGCTCCATATACTTGTCACCCTGTGCAACTTGCATCTGTATAATTTCCCTTCTGTGGAATGTGTTTATCCCTTCAGCAGGAAGAATAACAACTAGTATATGAAATACTTTAATTCTCTTAAATTGCATATAAGTGTCAAGTAGAGATTGAACATAACCAAAATACCATCTCAAAATACATTTTAATACACCAACTGAACCATTGAACAATATAGAATAGCCAAAGTCTGTACATGTATTTTCAATATTCTTTTATTATGCATAAGATTTTTTAGTTGTTACATGCTGACAGGACCCTTAGTAGCTTGACACAACTGATTTTTTTTCCTGGGCAACATTTGTAGGGGGTAAACGAGCAATCAGTCCATCAGGGAAGCTAGGAGAACTGATCTTTTGTTCGTCATGAATGTAGTAAGGCATCCTATATTTCGCCATTTCTCATTTGTATGTGTAGCTGGGGCTCTGTGTTTCCCAAACCAAAATGTGTAAGTAATTGAAGTTTTTCTGTTTGATTTTTTTTTTTTAATTTGTATAAAAGAAGTAGTTGAATTAGTTTTAGCTTGTACCTGTAAACCACTCTCTTAGTGTATTTGAAGGTATGTCCTGTAAAGTCTGCTGGAGGCAGCTGACAACTGTATTTGCAAGTAGGCAAACATTATTTAACCCTCAGATAATGCTGTGTTTAAATGATTTAAGTAGTTTGATTATTCATGTTTTTTTCTGCTGAGTTTCACAAATAGTCTATTGAATGAATTTACTACCAGCTATTGAAACAGTAGCATTTAAGTAAATATCACACAGTATTTTCGCAAGGCTGTTTTCTGTTTCAAAAGTCTAAATATTGAAGCAGAGACTTGATTCAAAATGTCTCATTTAGCTAATCAAGGAATATCTGCTCTCTGTCTGGTATTCTGAGTTTTAGCATTCTTTTGACTAGTCTTGCAATGAACTGCTGTGGACAACAAATAACTCAGACAATAATTTCAAATTAATAAATGAGAAACTCACAACAATGTCTGCAGATAAGAAAAGGACTTTTTAATTGACTAAGTTATTCACTGTGAATAACACTCAGCCATTACTGTGCAGTAACTCTTCTTCATGTGGGGCTTTGGAAAACATTAACACCTTGCTCCTATCCCTGCAGGATAAATATGGCTTGTTGCGTGTCAGACTGGTGGTAGGGTAGGACATCTACAGTGAATGGTTTCCAGGATTTTCCTTCTAGGCCGACAGTTTGTAAACAACCTTTCAAAGTGCTGTGAAACTGGTTCAATTTTCCATTGGCCTCTGGATAATAAGTAGCAGGAACCCTGTGATTCACTGTGTCTTCCTCCATTCTTCTGAAGGTGAAGTCCAGGGTTAGAAGCCAGTTTCTTTTGGTTCTCTTCATGGTTGAAATTTGTTAACAAGAACTTGATTACTGCAGTGGAAGTAACTTGGGAAGTAATGGCTACTTCTGGATATTTGCTGAAGCAATCAATTACACTAATAGTGTAGCAGCAATCCCCTGCTGCTACTTTAGGTGCTCTTCCAATTTCAATAGCATTTCCCTCCTGTAGAGTGAAGGATCTTGCAACAAAAGGCGTTGCATGCTCCAGGCATTTTATCAGGCTGTGGTTGGGCGACAATAGCTTTGTTACACCTCAAACAGCCCTATGGGATATTTACAACCTTTCTCAACTTCAGGGCTGAATTGTAGTTATCTGCACATGTCCCTGACTCTTTGCTTGGTCTGGGCTGCCCTGTTTGTGTATATTGGGAGCATGTTGAATACTATTGAGTGAAGTTGTGGCAAGTGCCTTTGTCTGTTGAAGGCAACAAATTACATTTTTGGGAGTGTGATCAGAGACCACGGGCAGAAACAGAACTATGTTTTTATGAGAAGTGTGCAAATATGAATCAAAAAGTCTTGCAGTGGTACAATGGCTGTAGGCAAATAGTAGTTGGTTCAAATGAAGGGCAGGCAAGGTGATGATAATCAAGGTAACTTTTTATTTTAATGGATGTCTTTCTGTTGGCTAATTGTATGCACATTTTTTTCAATTGTGTTTTTCTCCTTCCTCATATTCTGCAGATATTGTGTAGCACAAATTGTTACATTTCTGTCTCATCTTTCAGGTGCTGCCAAAGGCAAATGACCTTCATCCCAGCATTTTTCCATGGTGAGCTTTGCCTGGAACTGGAGAAAAGAAAAAACTGAAATGAACAGCTCATATGAACCATGTCAGATGGGAAACTATTCTTAGTGGTCTTTCTGTGCAGTTGGCTTATCTTCCAAGGAGAAAAAGAAACCCTTTTTTGGGGGGGAGGGTGCTTCACCTTTCACCAGGAGATTTGCTTGGTCTCTTTTGCTGCTCTATTGCACTTCTTCGCTCATGTTTTTCATATGTTATCTGTGCCAGTAAAAGTGCTGGATTTCACAGAATGGAGACAGTTAGGCAAACAAGGTAATCACTGAGGCTTTTATCAGTCAGTTCCTCAAAATTAAACTGAGCAACATTTATCTAGGAAAACATAGCATTGCTCTGCCTGGCGAATTTCCATTACTCTTGCATAATGTGGATACATTTGGCATAGACATACCATGAGGTTCAAGTCTCGGGAAAGGATGCCAAGTAGTCACATCTGCTGGCTTGGGTGCCAGAGCAAACACTCCGCGTTGCCTGAGTCAGGGCTTATGCTTCTTTTGGAGTTCAGAAGAATAGTGGAGGGAAAATTTTCTGCAAGGAATTTCAGCTGAATATTTATATAGCTCTTAGATTTCTTTGTGCTGCTCTGAGGTCTCAGCACTGATTATCACCTAGATAACTGTTTCCCCAACACCAGGATGGCTCTTTCAAGATCAGAGAGACAATATGCTAGGAAAGCAGTTGGCTGATAATTTAATGTGACTTTTATGAGACAAAGATGTGGAATACTGTGTTGTATTTCTTGCAGGATCCCACCTATTTGTAAGTCATGGTGCATGCAAGTGATTACTCGGAAATCCAAAGAAGTTAAATTTCCCCATAGTCCCAAGAACACTGTCCCAGTGAAGTGCTGGCGTAGATTGCTCTCATTCACAATTGCCTTGCTAAGCTCATGTACACTCATATCACAAAGAAAACTACCTTTTTTTTACTTTTATTTCTTTCTTGGGAACAAGAGTTGGACACAACCAATCATTTGTCAATTAAATCTCCCATTTGATTTCAGAACTCTTGAGAAATGTCTTGCCTTACAGGTAATGGGGACTCACATATGTCCTGACTTGTTGAATGCAAAAGTGTAATTACACAGTTCAGTATCATAAACTTGGTGCAAACAGTTGACATTGAGAAAGCAGCTGCTTTCTTTGCCAGTGCAAGTAAAAGATATACAGTGAGAAGGTTTAAAAAGTCAATACTGAAGTTACACATCTCCTATGCCAAAAGCAACAACAAAAAAGTGTGCAGGTGTAAGGCTGGAGGAAAGGTAAGGCTGGGGAAATTGTCGCAGTTCAAGACCAAGTGAACAATAGTCCCTACAATTATCTCAAGGTGCGTGTATCAGAGATTACTTTTAATTATTCAGATCAGTTGTACTTCTGTAGGTGCTCTGAAAACAGAACCAGCTGTAGGAGAGATACCAGGTAGGTACTACCCAGCATCACTTCACTATAGTAGGGCTGCCTTATGATAATTTTACAAGAATGAAGTAGAGCATGTACCACATCACAAGCAGCAGCTTCATGTAGATTTTGAGGGGGAGAGTCAAGGAACATTTGTGATGTTTTCCCTTAGGAGTTCCCCTAGAACATTTTGTGGATCTTAAACCGCAGTTTTACTTCTTCAGACCTACTCCTGCAATATTTCCTTTATCAGTTAAAAGCAAAGATGTTAATGAAGCTTAACTTCCAGAACGACAAGCACACATTTTTCAGCCTGAAATAGGTATGTCCAAGTGTTCCTGGCAAAAATGGCTGATAGCCTTGGAACTGGAAATGAACCATGCCACCTGAGTCAGACATATCTAGTAACTTCTGTGAGAGCTGGATTTAACACTTGGAAAGCACATTTTGACAGTGACACATAGGGTTTGTGTCCCATTCAAAAATAATTAATTCATTCAGATATTTGATGGTATGCATTACTAGAAGCAAGCATAGGCTCCATCAACGTGATACATCATTTTCTGCAAGCAATTTACACAGATGTTATTCTTCATTTCAAAAGAGTTCAGCCAGTGTCTTCTGTGGGATGTACTTTATTATGACTCTCTTCAGCAGAGATCAGCACAGATCTGTGATAAAGAGAGGCATTTGACTGTTTAATTTAAGCTTTGTCTGAACTAAAGGAGGGGACAGTCAGTGCTTAGAGGCAGATGCAGCCTAGTCTTTGTGGGTTGGTAGAGGAACAGTGCAAGACCTATCACGGTAAGCTTGGCTGTGCTTGGAGCTTTAAGCAGAGCTAATGGAAGGGGCTATGTTATTTTCCTGAATTCCTGTGCTTATTCCTCAGTAAGTAGGTCTGTGGATGTTGTCAGGAGTCTACTCTCTTTGGTTGACCTTTTCCCAATGTGATCTGGGTCTAAAGCATTCAGCTTCCTCCTGAAGTGAAATACATGCTTTTTAATGCACTGCTGAAACTTGAATAAGCTGTTTAAAGAAAAGTTTGTGTATTAGTTCTCAGTATCCAAATTAAACTTGCAATGAGTTCAGACCAGGCTGCTCAGGGCTTCATCTGGTTGGGTCTTGAAAACTTCCAAGAATGGAGCCTGCACAGCCTCTTCACTTCCATGGAGAAAGGACACCTTCAATAGTTCAGTTTGCTACCATCTGATGACGATTAAATGAACCATCTGTTCATTTGTCACAAAGCTGGAAGCTCCACACACCTTCAGCCAGGCTACTCCCTCTTCCTGACAAATGAAGAGTTTCCTCTTCATTACTGAGATTGTCAAGATGCTTTGTCACAGGAAACAGATTCAGTAGAGCAGTGCAGAGAATTGTGGGCATCAGAATGTGTTTTAGCATCAAAATCCTAAATACTAAAGTTGTACCACTGAATTGTGCCACCACACCTGTGGACAGCTGAACCTAGCAATCCAACTGCTTGTGTCATGATTTTAAAAGTCTCAAGATGTTAGCATGAGGTATTGTGGACTGTGTTTAGAAACTTGGAGTTTTCTGTTCATTCCGAAAATGTTCCACCTTTCCCATGTCTTGCAGAAACCGTGCAAATCTCCATACTTGCAAATGATCTTTAAAATCAAAATTTTCTTTTAATCTAGCAATAATGATGGTACTTTTGTATTTACTGTGTTTTGTTTCACTAAATAGGATTTAGGCTATTTCTCATATCCAGAATTGCTACAAGTGTTCTACCAGACAGAAGCATCTTATGGCAGGACTGTTTTATGACATGCATAGTAGTGGAGAAAGGGCAAACACAATCCACCTGCAGAGCTCCATTCTAAAAATAAACTTGCACTAAGCTACATTATGAAAGAGTATCCCTAAAAGCAAAAGCCCCCACAATTATTTCAGCCCCTCAATTATTTCTCTGCATCTGCCTTCTGAGTATGAAATGCCATCGTGACTGACCGTAGGGAAGTGATTGATAACTGAGATGAAGCCTGCAATGACTACAGGTCTACATGAGACTGGAGAGTTTATTTGCTGAATTACTATGCAAATTTAACAATTAAATCTTCTTTCAGCTTCTAAGGGAATAAGGGGGACTACTAAAGAGAAGGAATTTGACATGATTTAAAAAAAAGAGATGGAATTGGAAGGATTCTCTGCAGTTGATCTATTCTGCCCTGCACAGTAGGCATCACAGCAGTTAGTAGGAGTTACTACAGAGATTTCCAGGAAGGTTTGTACAAAGCAGGGGAAGTACAATAAGGAAATAGAAAACCTCCACTGTGTAAGTCAACTTTTGTTCGTCTGTTTGCAAAACTGAACTATGAATTTATCTTCAAGACCTCAAGTGAATTCCACACTTCTTGCTTCTGTATTCAACCAACTCAAAATAACCAGATAACTTCAGAAAAGAAAAAAAGTAAGTCAACCAAGAAACAACAACTCTCTGGTTTGACTGATCTGAGCCTTTCTAAACTGATTTATTTTTTTATTTATTTATTTTCATTATGCCCCCTTTCTAAGCTTGGTAGTTTGAACAAGAGACTTCTGTTTTGACAGCCTGTCTCCTGGGTTCCCCACTGAAAAGGCCAAAGCTCCCAGTGAAGCAGCAGTAGCTGCCTTTAAACAGGAGCTGAGCACTTCTTGCTTTCCTGTGCTGCATGCAAATGGAGAGGCTCAATGTTACCCAGCTCGGCCAAGCTTCCCCCTAATGTGCCTTCTGCATGGCAATGGCCACTACAAGTGATCATCCAGCGTGTCTGTGAGCGTGTTAATGTCCCTGACCCTGGTGTACTGATCATCCGCTGCGGCTGGGGCCTCATCATCTGTACAAACAGCGTTCGCAGAGCCCACAGCCTCCTGGCTGTACGTGACACAGAGCTCTGCTTTATGCTCTGCTTGTTCAGCAGAGCTCAGTGAAGGGCAGCTGTCCCTTCCATGCTCATAAGTAACACTTCCATGACAACACCTTCGGCTCATTAGTTTTGTTTGTTTCTTTCTAGAATGACAGTGTATTTTCCAGGGTTTTTAAAGTGTGCTAAAGAATGGGCCATCATATCTGTTACTAAGCTACCCACGGGGTAATTCAGGAAAAGGCTGAAGGCTTTATAAACAGAGGAGAGATGATCACGCTGCAGAAACTATATTTACTCCTTCAACCCCCACCTCACCACCTGATCCTCCGCTGCAGTGCCAGTACCAGAGCCCAGTACATACATTTGTCATCACACATCCATGAAAATGTGTTTAATAAAGTGAGAAACTCAAACCCCAAACTGACAAAATCTAAAACAAAAGTAGTCAAGATGTTGCCCTCTTCTACCTTGCTGTTTGTTCATTTCTTTGATAGAGGAAAACGTGATGCTGCCTTCCCTCTGCCAAGGAGAAACCCAGCCAGGTAGCCCCAGAAGGGTCAAAGGGGGATGGACTCACATGGGAGTGGGTAGCAGGGGAGTTATCAGGGTGTTTGTGAAAGTAGATGTTTGACTTGACATATGTAGTGGTTTTCTTGGGGCCACAGAGCAGCTCTGGGCTGCCAAGGTACAGACCATGATTCATACCTCAGTTTTGACCTGGCTGTGCCCCCCCTGCCCCCCCAACCCACCCCAATCAGGGATTTGAAGCTGTAAAATCTGTGCCAGTATGAGATTTCAGTGTCATGGCTTGGGAAAAAACGTATAGTCAGTTAGCACCATGAAATGTGCCCTAAGTTGACACCCTAGAAGGGAAGAAAAGACAGAAACATGTGAAATCTCCATTTAGTCATGTAAAATCCTTTGCTCATTGCCCCCACCCCCCAAAAAAAGGCAATCTTATCATCCTATATGAAAATCTACTTTCCTCCCTGAGCCTCACAAAATCTGGTTAAATCTCTAAGTCTAAGCAAAACTTTTGATAAATTTCACCGCACAAATATTTCAAAACATTTCTATGTGGAAGATCATGCATATGCGGTGGATATTCCCATGTTTTTGTTCTTTTCAGCTAAATCTGAATGGCCCTTTTTTTTGCTTCTGCTATAAAGACTACACCCTAACTGGAACATGTGGGCACAAATGAAGAACAGCAGCACAATTGTTTTTCTGTTTTCTGCGCACCCCTACCCACAATGAGTACAGCTAACTCTCATTCTTGCTATGAGCTGTGCACATGAGCAGCAGCCAGGCAGATACAGCAGGCCAGGGATAAGGATTCATACAACAGAAAATAAGGTAGGATTAGTGTGGGGGTGAAGGAGGATAGAGGCAGCAGTGCACCTCAGCTAGCCCTCAGGTAAGAGAGAGACGAAAGGGTGCACGATATGCTGCTCCCTCAAAAGATACTGGGAGCAGAAGGGGGAGAGAGAATAAGGGACTGACCACTGGTTAAAAAAAACACAAAGAAGAGAAAATGTCACCTTCAGGGAGGAGGTGGTTTTGTAAGTGCTGATTCAGGTATAGTCTGAACCAGGGCAGAGAGATATTGAAATGAAAAGGCTTCTGTTTACTTTAAAAAAATCGCTGTGCAATGATTATCTGCTTGGGTCTCTGCCACTTTCTTCCCAGCAGTTTCTCCCTCCTATAACCTGGTGGTTTTATTTGCAGTGGCAGTTTGGCTCACAAGCTGTTCTTTGCCAACTCACCTGCTACCCCAGCCAGCTTTCACAGTAGCCACAAATCCTCCACTGCTCCTGCCTTTTGCTGATAGCACTTTCTGGGGTATATAACACCTGGTAGCTCAACTTTAAAGCCCACAAGATGTGGCATGCATCAGGTCACACTTCCTTTGTTGTCACCAGTGTCAGGATGGGAATAAGAAGAAAAAACACAAATTATGACTGAAATATGCTAAGCCTTCTATGCCTAATTGCTGTAAGCCAGAATGCCCATCCCTTAGTTTTGTAAGCATCAGCTTAACTCACAAAATTAGGTAAAAGGAAAAAAAATTACCCCCTGAGGCAAATTTTCTCATTCAAGTTAAACATTTTTCTCTTGAACAGCAGGGTCTATAAAGGAAACGCTGATACAACCTTAACCTTGGTAGCACAGCACTGGGACTGAGTTAATCAATGTAAAGAGCAGAATCAGTGCTTCAAGCATTAGTAAGAAGAATCCCTGAGATCTTTGCATAGAGTGGTACAGAAAAACCAAAACAACTCAACAAAAAAGGCTTAGAAATTTCCCTTCCTCTGCTGAGGTTCAAAGACTTCTTTCCCTGTCTCTGATATGAAAACAATACGAAAATAAAGTATCATTTATGCACAGTCTTAAAGCTGAAGTTAAGTCCTATCTGCACCCAGAACTTGACAGCTTCGGGCCAGAAGAAAGTAGTCACACGTTACTGCATATGTAGAAGCTGTGTGCATGTGGCAGAACAGTTGCAACAGGGACAGCCTGTTACTAGGAAGCAATGCTGAGTTTCAGGTTCATGTTACCAGGAGACTCGAAAAAGTTGAAACTCAGCCTAACCAGGCTGCCAATGGCCTCTAATGAAAATTTCCATTTGGAAAGGCTTGATGTTGACTTGGCATGACACCAAACAAGCAGCCTGCTGCAAAATTTTACACCAATTGTATTTCTCCTAATTAAACCCTGTCTGACCTCAGCATTAAGAAACAATTTGTTTCAGGATATAACCAGCACACATAAGCAATTACATTCTGTTTGCCCTATTAACATTTTTTGGCTCCTGTGCTTTCAGTGCTTCTACTATTGCAAATGCTGCGTGGGAGCCAGAGGTATAGAAAGTGTGGAGAGTCTAAAACTTTTTGTTGGGTAGAGAGGGAAGGGAGGAGAGGAACAGAAGCTCGAACT
>WAAG01025168.1:0-24432 GCA_013390105.1 Tichodroma muraria
CAATGGGCTATTTACAATGGGTTTTTTACTGGCCTGAACAGACTGTCCTGCTGTCAGACTTACTTAAACTAGTCTGGATTCTTTATAATGTGGATGCTGCTGCCATATATCCCGTTTTCCTCGAAAATAATTTATCTTTTTCCTCTGCTTGTCAAAAAAAGAACACTGCCATTTGCTCAGTGTTTCAGGCTGCCTGATGCCCACTCAAGCTACTGGGTCTGACTGGGCTCTGTGTGCACTGGAGGGCAGCTGGGCATGGCAGATGAACTCTAAAGGTACAGCGAGCCTCAAGTTCTGGGGTATATTGGTCTGCCTACATCTGCATAACAGATTTGTTAAGATCCGTATGCATCATCTGCGCCATAGAAGAATCAGGCGCAGGAGTACGGCAGCCCTAGAGGCAGGCACCAGTTTGCATGCAGTTAATGTTCCATTGCTACTCTGAATTGGAAAACATCAACGTGTCCTGCTCCGAGATTTACCTTCAGACAGCGGCCGAACCAAAGAATTGCCTAGGTAAATCTTTTTGCTTTGTCATGTTCAGTTCTTGCTATGCCCATGGATGGTTGCATATCTAGGATGAATTTTAAGGATATTCCACTGGCAAGAATCCCCTAAAAAAGAAACAGAAGTGGTATTGCCTCTCATTTTGCTTATAGTGGAGCACAGTTCTCTAACCTCATCTTGTAAGTACTTTTAATTGAATCCTCAGGTGGTGCAAATTGTCTGCTCTCCACAGAGGAGCGGTGTTTCTGCGTGCCAGTGCTCCTGGGGATGTCAGCGGGAGCTCTTCGTACTGAGCATTCACAAATGCAAACCTGAGGCAAACGAGCTTGTCTTGAATGTGTTTGTGAGCATAGATTGATCTTGCCATGAAGCAGAGAACAAATTTTATTTGAACTCTGTCCCCCTTGTAACTTTTTCTTTGCAATCCTCAATATGTTTTTGCATTTAGGGACTGTAGAGACCTTCTGTAGCTGTGCTAACACATGCCAGTTCCCCTGGGTTAGACTAAAAAGCTGTTTAGCTTGGTAAAACTCCTCACAGCTGTTAACCAAAGATTGTGTTGGATGAGGGGCATGCCCCATATGTCAGAGGGTGCAGAGTTCACATGTTGATAGGGTTTCACATTTTAATTTTTCTTTCCAAACCCACAAAAAATGAAGACTGAACTGCAAGGCTCCTGTGGCAGAATGATTGCAAAAAAAGCGAACTATGATTGATCTGAACTTGACAATGAAGTACTGTTTTGTCTACCTAACCCAGGAGCACATAAGTATTCACCAGAGAAATGAGTGACCTGCCTCATCTTTTGCACTGTAAAATCATTTTGGCCACAGTTCTGCAAAGACAAGTACTTGCTCAGCTTTTAATATGAAGACTGCAATTAAAAGTAGCTTTGTCTGTTCCTGAACAAAACTGGTTACATACACTTGGACATGAACACACATTCAAACACACCACCGAGTTTCATCACCTCTGTAAGAAATGGTCCATCCTCTGCATATTGTAATAGATAGTGTGCAAGATCTCTATTTGCCCTCTGTTTACAAAGTAAAATGTGTTATTAAAACTGTTTTCATAAGATTTGAGTTGCATTATGCTTTTTCCTAACTTTGATAACATGGTTTTACAAAAATTTATACATTTTTCCCAAGATGACAATATCTGTTATAAAATGTTTATGATTTAATTGAAGATATTTTCACCCCTTTTAGGAGACCATTCCTTTTACATTTCAGAAGGTTACTTACTGTAGAATGATAACAGCAAATCTGAACTACTGATTTATACCAACCCAAGTGTTTTTTAATTATTAAAAAGAAACAGTGTTCAAGGTAAAACAAAATCATAAATATGTCTATGTAGCGGTATATGAGTTAATTCAGATTGGTTAGGAAATGAAAACTTCCTTGTGTGAATCAGGAAGGCAAAAGAAAGCCTAAAACTTTCTGTAAAGTAGACAGCAGATGTACTGAACAAGCCCTCTTCCAAAAGCCAGAGGCTTCTCTCTTCAGTGCGGTGGAGAGAGAACTGACAACAAACTGACAGCACAGGTAGATGTACTATTGCCTTAGGTTTAAAAGAAAAGTGTGAACACACCCAGTATATTGGAAGCAAATATTCTGTAAGTTTCACACAGGCTTTGTTGGAACACGTCAGGTTCTCTGCAACATGTAAACACCAACAGAGAGAGGGGTTGATCTTAAACTTGCCAAACTTCCAGCCAAGAGTGGGTTTTCTGAGGAAAGTCACATATGTTATTACCCTACACTGACCTACAGCTTGGGGCCCTTCTCTTAGTTCCACTGAAAAAGAAGAGTGGAGGAGTCACTCCACTGGTCAGGATTCCTAGCAAATTTTCAAGATTAGCCTTTTAGATTTAGTATTATAAAATTTTGCATGCAGTATTTAAAATTGAGTGATTGTAGATGCAGCAGAGTGCTATATATTCTTTTTCTTAATACCCTTAAACTTCACCATGGATGGTAGTGGTGGCTGCAGAAGGAAGAATGGTTAAAAATGAATCAGGCAAAAGGGGGAAAAATGGTCATTTGCTCTTCCCTAACTTTCCTTTCAAGCCTAAGAGGAATCATTTGTGTAGTTTAATTTAATTTATGTACCTGACTGTGATCTCATGGAGTCATCTAAATGAATCCTATAAGTAAAAATTAAAGGTTTTATTTCAGTTCTTCTTTTTCCTAAAACCAAAATTATGTCTAATAAAAAGCAAACAAGATTTTAAATATTTAAGAGTTTAGTTTAGACAAGCTATATACACAAGGTTTATAGGCCAAAGTTTTCAAATATTTTGCCTAATTTTACATTCCAAATTTGTCTCTTCCATAAAAAAGCCACAGTAGCTTTTGGCATGAGCAGATACGGGCACTTAGTGGTTTTAAGTCAAACCAAATGTGAGCCTGGTCACCCAATTATTCCTGAGGTTTGCTTTAAATGTCCAACATTATATCCCTAAAAATTTCTGCTGAGAACATTATTCCAGAGCACCTAGCTTTTGGGGTTTACTGATTCCTTAAAGCCTGCAGCTCTTCCCTGGATGCTGAGAGTGATCTCCTTCCTGGCACAGCTGCTGGAGCTGCTCCGTTCCCAGCCCATACCTTGGCACAGCACAGATCCAGCAAGACTTGTTTGTGGCAGTGCTTGGCTCCTTCTCCATGAAAACAGCAGGTGCCTACTGAAATGCTGTAAGGCTCCTTCACACGGGGCTTAACCCCCTTTTTTTGGATGGAAGCTGTAAGATTAATGTGGGCTCAGGAACCTAACATGGGTTTGGAAACTTGCCACCAGGAACTGCATTTGGAAACTTTGGTCCAGCCTTTATCAGGTCACTCTTGGATTGCAGATTTTTGTTTCTGCTTTTAAAATAAGTGTTCATGCCTGCATGATACATAAACCATGAAAGCTTTCTCTAAATTGGTTTTTTACTTGTAGGTATGGCATAAACTGCAGGATATTTAACAAATTAAATTCACCAAAGGTAGAAGTGGTTGGAATTTAAGCAGGTTGTGTAACATTCTCTACGTGGATATGAGGTTACCAGTGCAAAAGTAAGAAAGTGCTCTCCCCGCTGAACACTGCATCCTTAACCTTTTAGCATGGCAAGACTGAAAGACACAACACCTAACAGGAGGGCAAAGGGGGAAGGAAAATATTTTCCGTGAGTTACTATAAGGAACAAATTGATGGCTGAAGCTCAGTCATGATACCTATGAAGTATTGAATTCTTACATTGAAATTCAAGATAAAGCTTTTGACAGGTTGCTGAGATCCAGATTTTTAAAAATTCCTTCAGTTTTTTTCCTTAATTATTGTTGGATCATTTACATGACTAAATGCACCTATAAGCTGAGATGGTAAATGCTGATGCACCGTATTTGGTGGCTGCACTGTTACACTGCTGCTCACCATCAGGACACAGATGGAAGTCAAGTTCTGTTTTAAGAAGTATTGTGAAGAATCTGTCATGCTTGATTTTGTAAAAAATAAAAGGCCGAGTCTGTGAGTACACATTCTAAAGTTAATGAAGAACTCTATGTTTATTTTAGTGCAAATCTGCTGTGTTGTCATTAAAGATAACTAAAATTCTGATGTTATGAACTAGAACACTCTTTAGACTGTAATACAAAGGACCTGGCTCTTAAGGTAAATCGACAAGCTAAAATGTTACTAAGGCAACATAATGCATAGTAAACAAGGGGTAATAATCACTACGAGATTTAAGAACATGCTAACATATGCTGAAATCCCTGAAAAATATAAGGAGTCTGATCTGAGTCAGATCAATTAACAACATTGTTTCCCTTTAGTAGGTGCTGTGGAATTTGATCCCTGGTGATTCTGAGAATTCTGGAACTGGTGGTCTGGAAATATTATGAGGATCCAATTAAGTAATTTTATCTGTTGTGTAACAGATGCTCTTGTGTTCTGTTAAACAAAAAAATACCACTTCACACCAAAAGATGCTTGAAATGCAGGTGGTCTTGACATTATTATAGTATTTTCCTATGAATTTTTATTCACAATAATGTGGAATTCAAAACTATCTTAAAACAAGACATTGTATGAAGTCTGCACCCTTGTGTGTTAGCATGAATGTGTTCGAAGAGCTTCTCACTGACCTGAAGAATGAATTTTATTGTTTCTTTTTTATTGCATTGCATTTTTAATCTCTTAAAATTAAAAAAAATTGCAGATTTTTACTGATTTTTTACTAAAAATTGCATTTTTACTGATGCACATGAAAGAATCACAACTTTTTGAGTTAAAAAAATTTTTTATTGAGTCTATCTAGATAAACTGATAATAAAGAGGTGACTGTACTTTTAAGCTGATTTTAAAAGGGATTTGACAGTCATTTAGGAAAACATTTGTCTTAAAGGGAGTAAAAATGATTATAAAATAAATAAACTAAGGGACCTTGAAGGCAGTAACAGGTTGTAGAGTGGGAGTGGGAGAGCTCCATTGCCTGGAGCTCCCTCTTAAATTTTTCTAATTAATTGGCAATTCTTCTAATTTGTATAAGTTTCTTTTATACTAAAATTTTGCAGTAAGTTGAAGGAAATTTTGTGCCTTCCCACCTGTTCTCACAAAGAAGCCACCTGGCACTGCCAGCACACTTCTGGCTTTGGTTCATTTGCTCCTTGGATCTTTATCCATGATGGAGCAAAGCGTAGAGTTTGGATTCAAGGTAGACAAAAAGCTGCAAATGTCCAGAAAATTCCAGCCTGGATTTGGGATGCTTTCAGATCCTTCTGGCTGGGCTGTCTTGATTTGGTTTCATGCTAAATGTCTTCACTTGTGATTGCCTTGTGAGAGCCACAACCACTGTAAAGCTCATGTTAAAGGACCTGCAAGTGACTTCAAAAAGTTGTTTTCTGAAGTCTTGCAGGTGAAGAGAGGAGGAGGAGGATGATCCTTTCTAAACAAGTCACCCGTGGGGGATTTGGAGACTTTAACTCCAAGTCACCCATGGGCCAGCCTTTGCAGAGCAGGGGGCATCGTGACCCTCGGGAAATAGAGCAACCTTTGCTGTCCATGTCAGTGCCTTGAGCTGATGCTCCTGGGTGCTAACCTCAGGTACCTGTTGTGGGGCTCTCTTGAGAGCTCTGTGTGGCCCAGCTCTCTTGCTCCATAGCTGCGTACCACGAGCACGGATTGGCAGAGCCAGCCCCTCAGAGAAGCGAGTGACCGTCTTACCAGACAAAGAGAGACTGAGATGGGTCGTGAGGAAGTAGCCTCTAGTTTGTTTAGGGTTGAGTGGATTTAGCTTCTCCTTCTCAATCAATCTCAATCAATCAATCTCAGTCAATCTCAAAGATTTCAACAGCCACGAGGACCAGCCTTGATCCTGCTAAGCCTTTCTTGAAAGAGGAATGTTAATTCATGCACGTCCCAGTGACTTTGATGAAACTGCTCACATGTGTAAGAGTCTGTAGGATCAGCAACCCTTAACTAACAAGGGAGTTATGTAAAACTGCATGGCATCTGTAAATAAACACAACACTACAGACCCTGGTGTGCTGCTCTGCTCCTTTTTGGACACACTATCCTATCCTTGCTGAGGCAAAGTCTTCCCTGCTCTCTTCGCATCACACAGATGGGATCAAAAAGCTGAAGAACTGTGTTTTCCTGATGGAAGTCCATCACAGGAGCATTGCTATTAGTCTTTGCTAGCCATCAATGTCTGGAAATTTCACAGTCAAGTTGCTAGTGATTGTATTGAAAGGGTTTATGTGTGGGTGGCTGAAAATATGGTGCCTGGCCCCTGGTGCCAAACTCTCAGGCAGTATCAGCTGTCTTTACACAAGTGATGAGGCAGAATATGTTACTTTAAGTTTAATATTCAGAATTTCGTCTCTCTTGCTGTCAAAGAAACTATACATGTGGAGGACATGGGTGAATACTGAAAGTGCATAATTAAATACCTCAACACAGAAGAAGACATCATGTAATTTTCATGGGGATAGTTGGTGTGAAATAGTTTTTTTATTATTTACACTTAAATTTGTCTCTTCAAATTATTATTTTATTTAATGTAGCAGCAATTTCTGTCTGTATCAGTAGTAACTTAGTTTTAGATTCTCTGAATGTGTGCTTGACTTTCCAGTGTTTTATCATGTGTACACAGATAGCCAGGAGCTCGGCTGTGCTCCTCACACTTAATAGAAAGTTTCCTATTTGTTTTTTACTCATTGTATTACATACCATTACTAAAAAGCATGGAAATTGGTGAATTCTATCCCTGTTTTTGCTCGTGTTTCTTTACCTATTATGAAATTAAGTAATTTGTCTCTTAAACATTGAGAAGGAGTGTGCTTGAAAAGGAGAAAGGAAACTAGGAAAAGGAACTCCTAAGGAGAAAGAGAACCATCTCACATTTTGTCATCTTTTATTTTATAATGCTTGTGGAAGCTGGTGATACCCTCTAAAGGATGTTCAACACATGGTTGACAGGACAAGGTCTTTTGGGCTACCATTTATCCTTAGATGTAATAAAGAAGTAAAATGGTGATTGCTGGTGCTTTCTCTGGGAAGGGCCCCTGGTCATAGGGCCAGAGATTCATCAAAGGTGAAAGAGGCCTTTAAGATCATGAAGTCCAACCATAAACCTAGAACTACCACTGTAACCCCTACTCCACTAAACCATCACCCAGGTTCAGACAGCTCTTGAACACCTCCTGGGATGGCGGCTCCATCACCTCCATGGGCAACCTATTCCAATGTATGACTACCTGAACAATGAAAAAAAAATAATTTCTTATATCTCATCTGAATTTCCCCTGTCTCAGTTTAAGGCCATTCCTGCCGGTCCTCTCACTGCAGGCATGGTAGAAGGGACGGCCCCCATCTCACCACAGCCTTTAGCAGGGAGTTGTTGAGAATGGTGAGGTCCCCACTGAGCCTCCTGTTCTTGAGAATAAACAAATCCAGCTCCCTCAGCTGTTTCTCATACGACATGGTGAGTTCTACCTTTGAATACCCATTTTTAATTTTTTTTATAATTTTAATTAATTTTTAGGTGAGATTACTCATCTCTCTCTTCAACAAGCTTGTTTGCATACCTGTGCTTTGCAATAATGACCACTAGGCTGCTTAGACAAAAAAAAACAGGCATATGTGCTAAACTATTTTAAGGGCTTTTCTATGACACAGCAGAAAAAGAATTCACTAAAAGCCATAGATCTGTCCCTTCTAGATTTAGTGTTGGCCTTCAAAAAAGTTTAGCAGTGGGTAGTTTGGAAAAGGATAATATATATGTATTTAAAGATAAACTGTTCTTTATTTCTCTCTGCAGCAAACCATATTGCTGATTAACCACTGCTTTCATAAACTACAAGTGGGCCATTTAAGCTGTTTCACTGCTGGTTAATGTACTGTATTGTGCTCCCTCTTTCTACAGTACCTCACTAGTGTTTTGTTTTTATTAGAAATTCACCTATCCTTGTCTACCGAGGAGAAAAGAAATTACACTACAGAGCCCTACAGCCCATAAAATGGCAGAGATTCCTAAATAAGAGCGGCCCGAAACTGAAGCCTCTGTCTGCCTGCACTGTAATGAAATGCATGACTACAAGAGATAATAATAATTGCAGCAATAGCTCGTTACAGCTCCCAGATGATTTGGTGCTGTCAGGAGTGCACTGTCCTCTGACATCCCAGGAGGCGAACAGCATCACTGACTGCAGGCCCTGATTGGTGTAGTGAAATATTGCTGGCAAAAATTAAAAGGTCTTGGTGTCAAAATAATTCATGATATGCATATCTTCCATTCTGATGAAATGGCTGATATCCGGATTAGCAAGATAATAAAACTGATCAGGCTACAGTTAAACAATTTAAGCTGGAGAGCTGTTCATTTTGTAGGTGTCACTTGTCAGATCAAGGGGTCAGAGCGGGATGAAAGGCTCTCCCCAGTAACCTTCTGATGATTTGGATCTGGAATGTTCTTCATGATTTGTCCAAAGTTTTCATCACTGTGCTGCCGGGTAGCATTACCACGGCAGGCTCTGTTCTGACATTCAAATCCTGGGAATGACAGGTTATTAGGAGAAGAAAACTGCCTGTACATACATTAAGCCCCATATCTTTGACCTGTAATTTGAACTGATAGTGATATTGTAATTGAGTGAGTAAAAAAAGGAATTTTTTATTAAAACACAGGGAGATGAAGAAAACGTTTTTTTTTCAGGTGATTTATGGGTTCATAAAATAAGCTTTTTTGATGATGGTTTATTTTATGGCTCTTGAAATGCTGAGCTGTGTGCTTGCTATTTATTTTATGGAACAGTTATTTAAAACATCGTAGCTTCCCATATATTTCCAGCCTGATCATCAGTAACGGGGCTTGTGCAGATGGAGAGATACCCGTTTCATATGGGAGTTCATGTATCTGAATAGTTCAGGTATTATCCCAATAAAATGGACCCAGGAAAATATTGTACCCAGTTAATGCTCATTGCTTCAGAGACCCCTAATGTCCTTTCTTGACACCTTATTGCAGGATATTATTATACAATGGATCCTCAGTCATATGGTGATAGGGAGTGGGGCAGAGCAGGGCTATCAGGGTAATTGACTCCTGTGCATGGCAGTGTTACACACTTGAGTAACTAATTTAATGGAATGTGTTTTCATGTTCTCCCACACAGCCCTGCCCCAGCACCATTCTCCTCTTGGGGTGCCAGCAATTCGGGACAGGTAAGCGGTGGCACAAAAGCCCTTGATTTCCCAAAAATGGGACCACAGCTCCTGTGGCAAATCGCTGCCAGTGAAACGACTGTGTCTGAGCCCAGCAAATTAATCGGAGCTACCAGGAACTCTCTGCTCCTGATGAAACTGGACCTCCAGTGCTTGCATGACAATTTTGTTTTTTGTTGCTGATTGTTATTGTATGTGACCATTGGGTTTTGTTTCACAGTACAGAGATAATGGTTTGGCATGGATGAAGCACTTAAATGATCCAGCAATAGCAGGAATTGGGCTGGACATCTGCAGGATTCTGCATCTGTGTGAAAAACACCACTCCCTTGAAACTTGAAAGAGTCTTGTGCTATTTCAGCATGAGCTGGTCCTCACATTGGTTCAGGCAAAGGTTTTAATTTTTTTTTTCTTGGAGAATGCAGAGAAAAAGAAATGTCCGGTTCTAAACAAGGCAGCTAGATACTTAAAAATCAGTCACAGAGGACACCAATGGTTTGTTCATGCCATTTTTTGCTTCTGAACTGTTCCTAGAGGTGCAGTGAAGTGAGGATCAAAAATCACTGCCAACAAGTCTTTTATTTCCCTTTTACTATGGCACAATCTTTATCGAAATGTTTGGTCGAATCATAAATGTTAATAGAGTATATGTGATAGAATATACCTGATTGCTGTGGGTTTCTTCTCTGTTAATTTTCACAAACAAGGTTACTGATCCCTGAGAAACTCTGGGCTCACTGCATTTGCATGACAGGTCCTTCTTCAAAAAAGGTACCAATCTGGTATTCTTCTTTTAAATCAGAAGGCAAGTGCTGCAGACAATATTTTTGTAGTAGAATCATTCTCCTGGCTTTATTTAGTATTCAAGTATTTGAGTAGATTCAAAAGAAAATACTCCACAAAAGACTTTTACTTAATTAACCCCCACCCAGCATAACTATCTCTTCTTTTGCTTGTAATTGCATCACAGGTGTCAAGTGAATATTGATGCTTGTATAATTAAAGAACTGATCCTTAAAGCATAATAACGCGATAGTAATATTTGCATAATTGTATTAAAACAAAGTTTCCAGAATGTAAATTTTATGGCTCATCTTTCAGAGGGATTTGTATATGTTTGCCCTTACAGTTGGGTCAAGTACAACTGAAATTTGTGAGCTTAGCCTCACGAGCAAAGTTAAATAAGTAATCATATATTTCCAGGGCTAAACCTACAGATTCTCCCTAATGCAGTCTCCCCAGGCTACAGTGAATGATACAGTGGTCTTTAGCCATAAACTGTATTGTAGTTTTGGAAGGACACTGACTTTAGACCTTGTAAGTAGTTTTGCTTTGCTCTGTGCCATTAAGATATATGCGCAGTTTGCTTTTATGGTGTTTGCTGTCATTTAATTACTGATGCATCAAGATGATCTTCCCAACTAAATTATGTTAAAATTAATGATTATCTTAGTGTTTTTTTTGTTTTTTTTCAGGTCAGCTGAAGATTTTGGGATGTTGCCTTCCCCATGCACCAAGCACGTTCAACATCTAAATTGAATGATTGTGCGCTTGAGGACTGTTTGATGGACTTCCACATGCAGCTTTTCTTTACTTGTTAGTTAAAGTTTGGAACTCATGGAGATTAGTGCAGAAGTTGATTTCTGACACAAAAACTAGAATAGTTGAGGAAAGTCTTTAGCTTGAGGGCAATTTCATCTGCTCTTTCTCTCGTGAAGAAAATTATCACTGGATAGGTCATCATTGGTAGACCATCTACTTTTGGGGGAGGTTTTGATGGAGAAAGTCAGAGTTAACTCTTGTGAGTGTATTTCTAAGTGTGGTATAACAGCACTATCATTCCTTTCTTCTCTCAGTTTTTCTCCCTGTGTGGACATGGAGAATTCAAATTTTTTGTTATGCATTACAGTTATGTTTAAAAATATATGATATGACAAATTATGATTTTTTGCGTTTTTATGGGTATAGCCTGGCGGCTGGCTTCCCATAACTTTAAACATAATCAGTAAAACACAAATTACATCTGGGGAAAGGCTGTTGAAAATCTTTGAATTTGTGCAATAATCAATGCAATATTTTCCCTCTTAGCTTATCACAAATTTTCACAGAAGTTCAAGTGCATTCCTTATGGAAAAAAGGTGAAAGGAGAGACTAGGAAAGACATGGAATTTTTTAGAATACACTTCAAGCTGGATTAAAACTCTTAAATTCTGATTAAATTCAAACAGCCTGATTTCAATATGCACATATTTGTTTAAAATTTATTTCTTATACACAATATGTAAACATAGGTATCAATGTAGTTAGAAAACAGTAGATAGTGAATTTTATATGCAATATATATTGTTTGGGAATAGATGTTTATATTTTACTTACTTTGCTATGCAATTCAATCAGTTGTAATGAAGACAAATATTTTTTTTTGCCCTTCCATTATCTTTTCTGTGGCACAGACATGTATTTGAGTAGACACATACCAACAATAAAGATGCAAGAAGATATGAAAAACAGGGGGAGATCGGTTGATTACAGACATAAAAAGCTATGAATTTATTGTTTCCACATCAGCTGTACATTTTGGAGATACCTAAGAAATGATTCAGTAGCCAAGCTTATTTGATTCCCTTACAGGTTTTATGTCTTTACTCCATTTTAATTTTTCATTAGAATATAATAATAGCCACAGGAAAAAATGATTTGGTCTGTGATCTATTTCATTATGTTCTCATCATAAGGAGAGAATCTGAAGTGGGAGAGCATCACTAATTTTTCGGCACAGTAATTTATTCTACAGTATTTAAATGTTGTAATTTTCACACTGAGGCACATGCTGCCACATCTATCGTCCCCTGGACTAGTCTCTGTCTTGCTCTTTCCTTTTCATCTGTTTTGTTTTTGCATTTTTTTTCATAAATTCGACAGATGGCCTCTTGATGAATCCTTGATAATACTGTCATGTAAAGCAGCTAAGACTAGAAATCATCACACAACAATTTTTCATTGCAAAGAGAAAATTGAAGGCAGACAAACATCGCTAAGTCCATAACAACAGCAACAAAATATCCACTTCATGTAAATAAAGAGGACAAGCTTTCCTTATAATGCTCAAACACTAATGCCAGTATCCTTTAAAGCCTCTGGATTTTTTTATGCTACATTTAATTCATCTTTCAAGCCTTGGGTTTGTTTAATATTTTGTTGGTTTCATATTCAGAAACATTTTCTCGGCTCTTAATGTGTTCTCTCTCCTCCTTAGTCCCCCTCCTTTTAGGTCTTTATAATTGTGGATCAGGTGAAGTTTGCTTCCCCTCATTTCAAGGTCATGCACCACTAGGACCATTTTCCTGACTCAGAGGGCACGTAATTTCACAGCCGTGTACTCCTCATTAATCCACCCTGAGTGGGTGCTCAGGAAGTTCCAGATCACAGATTTGTTTTTGTCTTGTTCTCTGACTCAGTGCTTCACAAAAGGATTAGATTAACCCCTTTTGATTGTATTTATATCTTAGTGCATCATGATAGAAATAAAGTGATTTCTTCTTCTCCCCACGTAACCTTCCCACCCCTTCCACTTTTGCACTGGGGACCAACAGCATTTCTTTTCCAATAGCGTTCAGTTAAAGTGAAGCTTGTGGCAGACAAAGAATTATTTGTTTTCTCTTTGCTCTCTTAATGCAGCTTTAATACATGAATCTATTTCTTCTCATTTGCAGAGACTTGTTTATTAACTTTGAATGGTTTTTGTTTAACTGGAAACTGCTTCAGTCCCCTGGCTCTGTACATGGTCTCATCTGGACCTGAATTGCCCTGGATCCTAACAAAGAAGAAAACAAAAAAAGCACAGTGACTACTGGAGAGGATGCATTCTTTCCCCCTTGATATCGTGCCCCAGCCAACTGCTTCAGCCAGACCCCTTCACCTGGGAGCTCTTTTCTGCCTCCATTTGTTGGTAAAGCTCTCCTTGGGACCTGCTGGTGGAAGGGATCCCCACTCACTGCCCCAGATGGGGATTCACTGCCCAGGTGGAGTCTGCATTCACAGATGTGCCCTCAGGACTGGGGACCCTGGTGTGCTGGAGACCTCTGGAGGGTCTTGTATTCCTGTGCCACAGTTGACCTGCAGCAAAATGTAAAGCATGTGGGAACTCTGAGAAATACTTTTAAATGGAGCTGATCTGCTGTATTTAGCATCTTAAGGGAGCAAGGTTTGGTATTTGGAGCAAACCACTGGGAGATCTGAGTTAGCACAAAAAGTGTAATTACTTAACATTGGTCCTTCTTTCCTGGGTCTGTAGTAGGAAAAGAAAATTCTAAGTTATATAAATCCATTTTTTAATTCTTCAGGTAGGATTTGATTTGAGATAAAAATAGCCTGCAGTGGGTACGTGGGAAAACCAGCCTGCAGCTGTATGTGGCAAGCTCACAACCTTAACTATTTCAACTACCCACTTTTCGTAAAGGGAGTTTAGGTCTGTGCTGCAGCTGTAGGCACCTAAGGTCAGGTCTCTCAATCTGAATAAGAACCCACCCTCAGCATCCTTCTACTGGACCTATCTTCAGGATACAACCATAGTAATACATACACTTAATTCATGACATCTCTTATTACTATAAATAACTGTGTTTCACATGGAGAAAACCAAGAAGCCCCCTAACTCTAGACATTGAATCTAATCCATTTCAGCCATTTCAGCCACATTGTTTTAGTGGATCTAGGAGCACTAGCCACTTCAGTTTTGACCAAACTGCATGTTGGGAGTAAGGGGATGCTGACAATTGCTGCAGGAATTACCACAGAGTTTCAGAATGGAAGATGGCAGAGGAAGGAGGAAGAAAAGTTTTGGCCAGCTTAGAGGAATAAAGAACTGAAAGGCAATGCAGGAAAGGAAACAGGGAGACAGTGCTGAAATTAATATACATTCATTGGTCAGATTAACCAGACTGAACAGATAAACTAAACTTGAGGGTTAGTGGGCTTTACCCACCAGCTAACTGGTGAGACCTGCTGTGTCTCACAGGTTCCTAACTGGCCACAACTAGCCTACACTGGAAAAAGATGTGTACATTCTGTTGGTTCCTGGTTTCCTGTTAGTCAGAAGGGGATAATTTATTGCATCCCAAGTGTGCAATAATTTATGATTTCATATTGAAACACATCAAACAAGGCAGGGAAATGCCCAGTCAAAACTGAAGAAAGTTCTCAGAATGTCTCCCTGCTTTGGCTCCTTCTGATCTTCCTAGGGGCTTAATTAATGAATCCAGGTTTGGGCATGCCAACATAAGTGAGACATCAATAAACAGAAGTGAGTTCTGCAGGGGGACATTGAAGTTGTCAGGATCTGGAGCACCTGTCCTGTGAAGAGAGGCTGAAGAGGCTGGATTTATTCAGCCTTGAGAGGACATGGCTTCTGGGGTACCTGTCAAAAGGGTACCAGAATCAGTGAAGAGTTTATCAAGAAGATGGAGACAGGAATTTACAGCAGTGTGTGCTGAAAGGACAAGAGACATTGGAAGGAGAGAAAATAAAACAAAGAAAAATGTATCCTAGTGGATACAAGGAAAAACTGTTTCACCACAATAACAGTGAAGCAGTGGAAGAGAGTTCTGTACCTGCTCACTCCCATGTATACAGAGTTTGTTAGAACTTGTGTGTGATGAATAACATCGCCTGATCTCATAGCTGTGCCTGCTTTAAGAAGGATGACCTGTCCAAGTTGTATTGCCCTCTGATTCACATGGAGTGTAGGGGAATTCCTACCTAATTCTGATCTCCCTAAAGCAGTGGAGAGAAGCTTTCTCTTTCTGCAGCTCTGAATCCAAGGTGATAGACAGTATAACCCAAATTTGACTTTTTGCCTTTTTACCTTCGGCATCATCTGCAGGATGATGATGAAGGAACCATAGCAGAGTTTGTCCCTGGGGGCTGTGGCCAAACTGACTGAATTTCTGGAGGCTCTACCCCCAAAAGGGAAATATCCCCAAATATTGCGAGCTGTTCTACACAGAGAGTACAAAAGAAGTTTTATATGGATACAAAGCTATGGAAATTTCAAAGTACTTCTTGATGGCTTCTCTGAATTTTGTTAAGGGAAGAGGGAAAGTCTCAGATGAGCATGAGAGGAAGACTTGCTCCCAGCTGGGACCTCTCATGCTGAGTGCCATTCACTCTGGTGCAGATGGCTGATGACTTTCCATGAAGCAGGATAATTTTGGACTACCTGTGGGGTATGCAAGCTTATAGAAAATTAACAACATAGAGTCACTTGTTTTGCATGGGAGGAGACACTACACTGCAGTTACTCTGCAGCTGAGCTGACTGCAGTACAGAAATCCTAGCTAGATTTAAACTGGCTTGCCTGGATGCTCCTGGTGACATAAAAGAGAGCTGCATTCAGGCTGCAAAGCCCTTCTGAGGAACTCAACAAACCCTGAGACATTTAGTCCCACCAATTTCTGTGCAGCAAGTGCTACCACCTCCAGGATCCATACAGTGAATACAGTTCTCTTTGCCCAAACTGCAACAAATACAGTAGAGGTATACCTATAAAATAGGTGTACATATTAAATACTCCATGTTTCAAAATGTGTGTTGACAGGATTCTCTGTGTTATAGGAATGCTTTTTTCTCTTTGCTTCTCCATCCTGATCAGAAGCCCCAGGCTCATTCTTTGAAATCAGAGAGAGAAAAAGCCATGACAAGAACATCTCCAGAATTTAAATGATATAATGAGAAAAAGGAGCACAGCAGAGAAGAGCAGAGCCATATGAAGCAGCCACCCTGTGTTCCGTAAGGTATCTACTCTGAAATTTGTTTGAAGACTCTAAAATTTGGATTGTTGATTACATTGCCACTTCTGGGTGTTTTTGGTGCTATGTTTTTTCCCTATGAAAGAGAGTTTTCTTTTCCAATGGTATGAAATACCAGGAATTGTAGGTAGTGCTCTGTAGAGGGTCACATCTGTGACTCAGGAGTATTTTTCCTCTGCCAATATTTGGGAGTTAAGAGCAAGATACAAGATTTACTAGAGAAGTCTTTCTGCTATGTTGGCCCAAGCACCAAGGGCGTAAAAGATTTGCACAAGTGTTGGTGTGAAGGAACAAAGCAAGAAAAAATCCAAAGTGATTGTTTCCACAATAAATATGATCATTATTAAACTCAGTTTCTCTGGGTTTCACAGAGCATATAAACTTGCAGCAGACAGGTCTCATACCAGACTAGGCAGTGTGCAAACAGAAGGCCAAACTCATAGAGTTGGCACCACCTTCAAACAAAGAACTTAAAATCAAACCTGGGACCACAGCTCCTTGCTCACTTGCCACCCATATATCCAATGCTGTTAACAGTCTGCTGTATCCTCTGATTGTATAACTTAATATTTCATATGTAGTTATTTTCTGATAGACTAGACCTGGGTTGAGATCTGTGGTCCAAACCAAGCAGAGAGAACTGTGCCACCTCAGGGGAATACTTGCATCTGGTCAGTACTCTGAGAGGCCTAGGGTGTAAGAGGTGCATTAACAGTAACTCAGTGTGCTGATTCTTATGAACTCCCTTTATGAGCATCAAATTCTTCTCCTGCCTTGCAAGAGGGCCCTGGCCATCTCTCACAGAGTTCTGGATTCATAACAAGACAGCTAGGATAATGTTGCAGTGCCTAAGTCACCTTCAGTGAATTTGGCCCAAGAACAATTAATAAACCCAGCATTTCTCCTGTGGTCATTGAAAGTGGGATTAAAGATGGAGGTGTGGTTACCATCTAGCTGAAGCTGGGAGGTTAGTGAGAATAGTGTGCTTGTTAATAACTTGTCAATAACAGAGCCAGACTGGGTATGTCTGGTGTGGATTTTGTAAATGGCACATGTATGTAGGATACCACTGAGTGTGAATAGAACATATCCATGCCACTGGATATACTCCGGTACACACGCTTCGTATATATTTTAAAGTTCTTGTATATTAATTGATATAATTGAGCCTTAGAGATATTTTTTATAGTATGATGTGGCCAAATACTAGAAAATCCAAGCAAACAGTAATCAGTCAGAGAGCTCCCATCTCACAAAAACTGATATTGAAATGCAAGAAGAAAGTCCTTCAGCCGGTGGTGAAGAGTTCTCTGCTTGATTTCTTGCTGTGCAGGGCAACAGGGAACTCAGCAGAGGGTGGTGTTGGTTGGCAGAATTTAATCAACTTAAAGGAAGAGAGATGGGAGCTGGGAAGATCCTGTGACTCAGCCTCTTGGTGTTAGTGGCTGTAGGCTCCTGTCTTGTGATGTACCTGAGAGCTGTGAATCACCTCAAGAACATCAGCCTTTGCTTCTTGTTAGTCACCTTTTCACAATGCCTCATCAAAGAGGAGAAGTAAAAGAAAACCATGTCCCCAAATGTAATTTTTATTATTAGTTGTCATGGCTAATAATCCTGCATATAGAAACATGAAGTTGGTTTGTATTTTCTTCCTTGTGGTCCTTCTTATTTCACTGTGGTATTTGTTCATGCAGACATGTTCTTTATATGAGATTTCTTCACAGGCTTTTATGCTACAAGCAGGAATGAAAAGACATCATCATGGGCATTGGTAGCACTCTGGGAAAAAAACCCCATTTTTTGAAAATTCTTTCTCCCCATGGAACAGAAGCAAAGTAGGTAGCATTTCTCGAAGCAGTTTGGGAGGTGAAATGGATGTCTGCTTTGTGGGCTCTCCAGGGGTCCCACTCCTTCTGCTGTGGGAATGAGTGAGCTGCAGGTGCTGCTGCAGTGCAAATCTCAGCCACGACTTGGATCTAGGGCTTCTCCACCATTGCTCAGAGCTCGGCCACGGCATGCACGGGGCAGAGCACTCTGGGACCCTGCTCTCTGGCCACAGCCACACACAATGGGTGGCGCAGTCACCCTCCGGAACCATAAAAAGTTATCTTTCTTCCTCTTTTTTTTTTTTTTTTTTTTTTTTTTTTTTTTTTTTTTTTTTTTTTTTTTAAGCACTTAAGCCCAACTGCTAATGGAATTTCATGATTTTAAATAATTTACATTTCCATCTGGTTTGAAAAACACCAGGTGGAGATTGCAGATTAGGATGAGTCTAAGTGGAAGGAAATGTTTGTTTAAAATATTAAAGCTAAAACCAAACATTTATGTGAACCACATTTTTGCTGTCCATTGTGCTGTGTTCTTCTCTACCACCACTTTAAATTTTGCTTTTAATTGGATGTTTTGCACATGTTGCTAATCATTATGATCAGGGGAGATGAGGCCAGAGTGGGGTGCAGGAGAGTCCATACCAAAGGGTGAAAGAATCGGGGGTTGAAGGATTCTTCAGCGTGAGCTTTTGATCATTGCATCTGTTTCTCTGTGCTTTCTACAGACCCTGCTAACTTGAATACTTGGAGGTGGAAATAAATTTGAACCTAAATAAAATGGGTTACACAAGGGTGATTTTGAGGGAAAACATGCAACTTCCAAAGACTGATGGGAGTTTTGTTAGGGCAAAGACTGATGATTTACTGGTGCACAGTCCAAACCACCCACAAGGACAAGAAATTTCCTTCTCTCCCACTTGCCAGCTGGCAAGCTTTTATTTAAAATGGGGGATACTGAGCTGTGGTTTCTAAAACTGCTTCTAACACTGGAAGCTTAGCTGCCAGTTTCTTGATGCACTTTCCCAAGTACAGCACGACACCATGAACTCATGGTGAAGAGCTATTGTAACAGTACCTTTTCCTCTGCACTTCTAAATAGTTCATTTTATGAAGCCACATCTGAATTCATCTTCTCCCCTAGCTAAAATCCTTGTATTTCACTTCTCTGGAAATGACCTCTTTTTAATTTTGTGAAATGCACTAGAAGCTGTAGAGATGTTATGGTTGGTGCGTGCCTTGGCATGACATTATTCAAAATCACACCTACAATTGTAGTGATAGCACGAAAGGCTAAAGCTTGCCTTTGCTGAACAAAACTCCAAATACCAGTCAGTGAAAAGCCCAAGTAACACAGAATTAAGATTGCATAAGGAAAGCTGAATTAAAATAAAATAGAATTTAGACCAGTGTTGCTCATACTTGCAAATTCCTGATTCAGAAGTGCCAAAGGCTCAGAAAGAGCTACTTCTACCAGCCTGTAATCTGATTTACCTACCACAAGTAAAACAACTACTCCAGTTGCACCAACCTCTGTCCAAGGATGGTAATATTGCTTTTTACTATATGTAGGTAGTTCACATTTTCATTATTCAGAGTTGTATTAGGACAAGAAAACTCTCTGATGCTTTGATAAATTTTGAAAAAAAATAGAAACAGAACATTTCCTTTTCATGTCTGTACTGTGAACCCTATTGCCCATAGATACTGCTAGAGAGGTGAAGAGTGAAGCAGACACCAGAAGTTGTAATGCCCCTTGGTAGATCCCAAGTGTATTTTGGGAGGTCGAAGTTGAATTGTAATCCAAAAGACCAATATATGTTTTTTATTGTATAGGAAACAAGAGGTTTTTGGGGTTTTTTTTTGGTGAGATTTTGACTCCAGAACCAATTAGTCTGAAAGTTACATGAGCAATTAATTGGTTTATACTAGGAGAGATGAATACTAGAGTAGATCAAAATTGTCTGCAGAAAATGTGCATGGGGTTTACTAAAGGAGAGGATGTATGGCATAAGCTTATTTTAATTTTGGTAAGTTTGTTGCAGAGCAAGCTGACGAGGAGTGGATGTAATTTATTTAGACTGAAAGATTTACTGTTTGGAGAAGACCTGCTTTGTACGAGAAAAACAGTCAGATGCTACTCATCAAGATTCAATGAAATAGTTTGGTAGGTGAAAGATAGATGAGGGAGTTATTGGCTGTTTTTCACATCATGAGGTAATTGCAGAGGGGTGTATGCTGTAGAAATTAGTGTTGAGTAGCTGTCTATATTGACGATTCTAAAGGAGTAACAGTGAAAATTTGCCAGTTACAATAACGTGAAAGGTTTTACTAGCACCAGAAGGAGATGGAGATTATATTTAAGATCGAGCAAGAGTTTTAAGTGACTTGGGCCATTTAATATACAGTAATGCTGGAAGCACAATGAGGATTGATATTTTCAGGGATCAGTAGTTGCTAATCACAAACCAGGAAAAAGAACTGATTTTTGTAAGAATCAAGCGAAGTTAGCAGTCAAGCCTTGAAAAGCAGGTGACAACCCATACCTGTAGGCTGGGGGTATGTGTGTGCCTGTTTGTCCTGAAGTGCTATTTGGATATTTTGTTATAGTCAGGGCTAGATTCTCTTTTAATCATTTAGTTACCTGATCCAAGCACTCTGCCCCTTGGCTGTGAGGGTCTATGGAGGTTATCTGTAAAGATGTGTTTTTCTCCCACATCCATTATTTTTATAAACAGCTTTTACCATACTTCATTAATAGTAATCACCTGTGCAGTCTTTGCAATTGGAGACATAGTTGAGAGCTCTTCATCTGTACACATGAAAGGACTTGCATTCTGTTGATTTACATCTTGAGTTTCTCCAATATTGGAATGTGCAGTAGGTGACTTTAAATGACTTTCTTGTTGTTTCCATCCCATTTGGGAAAACATAGTAATCTCAAAAAAATACCCTCTAAACAATATCATTAAAGGTAAGTAAACTAATAACACATAGATTTTAGTGTTTGCTGGTTTGTGTCACTGTCTGGTAATACAATGAATAATTCATATCAAACTAGTAGAATGTAACATTTACATAAAATAATACTTTGCAAATTTATGGTAAGTACTAATTACTTGCCTTATTTGCCATGACTATGATATTAAATATTCATAAAAATGTGATTATTTCTTTGATTTGGCAGGCATTTAGATTTCTCTACAGCTTTTCACACTGCTAATTTTAATCCAGTAAATTATCTGGAAGAAAACAGTATGCAGCCGAAAAACTGTTCAAAATTCACTCCAACATTGAGCACATTATGGACGTAATGATCCATTACAACCAAACTTCAAGAATATCTTGCAAGAAAACTGAGAATTAAACAAAGAAATATGGAGACTATCATCATTATTTATCAGATATATTTATTAATAGTTTAGAATTTTATATACATCATAAACTTTCAAATAATTGGATCCACTTTTATATATTTTATTTTTGTGAAGTTAAGTTTTTTAAAATTCTTCCTGTGTTAAATCTGTTGTTCATCTTTACTTTTTGATGTATTTGCATTTTAACTCATTAGAGGAACTGAATTCTGTCTTTTGAATGTGTCAGACATATTTTTTTACTGTCACTTAGAAAGCAATATCCAGTATTAATATCACTTTGCACTTAAGTGTGTGTATGATTATGTGTATATGTCTCTGTGTGTGTATGTATACATTGATTTCAAGGCTTCAAAACTGCTTGTATAATTAAATCTTCATATTTATCTGTGAATGTTAGTACCTGCTCTGGTCTCTTTAGCCATGTAGTGTGTATGCATTGAAATCTGAGACATTTTAACTAATAAGAATAAAGTCTCTAAGGCTATGTAGGGCATATGTATTATATATGTGACCCAAAATGGAGAGAAGTAACAGGAATCAGAAATGCTGGTCCTTAGACCCCCAGGCTTAGATTGTTTCCCTTCACTATTTACATCCTTTTCTGCTGTTTCTAGCAGCAGAGGAATAAACAGCCAACTCAAATGAAGTAATACAATCAAAGACAATCATCAGAAAGTGGCAGTAGCAAAACAAAAAACTCAGGAAACTTGAATGTATGATTTCTCTAGAAAAGAGAAATAGAATAGAAAATAATTTATGCAGAGTGTGTAATATGTAATGATAGTTGTAGAATTATCTTTGTAACTTTTATTATTATCAAAGCCTGTCCTTGTTTTCTGTTTGGGTACCTTATTTTGTACTAAATAAGGTGTGTTGTCAGCACCCCTACTCTCAGCTACCTGTACTCAGCCACTCAGCGTCTTGCTACCCAGGGATTGCCCCAAGGAGGGCTCTCAGGAAGTGTGCATCCATCCCTGAACACCTGCTCAATTAAAACTTTGCTACTCATCAAGCTTCACTTAAATATGTGTGAAACTTTCAAAGATACACAAATGTTTTAAACCCTTTGATTAAAAGTTAAACTGATGACTGATAACTTGCAAACAGCACCACTAACCATATGTAAAAATACAGAGTTCCTGTATCACTGCTTAAAATAAACATTTGGAAAAGGTTTTGAAATATCAATCTGCTTCTTTGCTGTACAAATAAGGAATGTGAAATGAAATGTAGCTCTGTTAAGTCTAAACAAAAGAAAACAAATTTTGTCTTTGGTCTTAAACAGCTCAGTCCTGTGTAAGACTTGCAGGATTTCAGCAAGACGCACAGGTCACGGAGCAAAATTTGGGCCCCAGACCTGCATCTGATATCACATCCTGCTCAGTGATGCCCCAAGCACAGGATATGTCACTTGAGCACTTTGGCACTGGAACCTCCTGGGGCGTTTTCCCCCATGGCAGAAGGTGGAGCAGAGCTGGGGCATGTGGCATTTTCTCTGAACGGACATAAAATGTCCACAAGGAAATCCACTGCTCCTAATTCCAGCTGTACCCAGCGTCATGGCTTGGTAATGCTCCCTAGAAGAGCTCTCTGCTGTATTCCTATGGCTTCATGCTGCCTCTTTCTCTACAAGAGGAATTTAAAGGGCAGAAGTTTCTGATGAAATTTCTTCCTAGCAGACCACTTGGTGTTTGAGGCATGTTGTGTAAAGATGACTTTACTTCCTAGCTAAATCAGTCAGGTATTAAATAGAAAAAAAGAACCTAAAAGAAAAACAGAGATATATGTCAAAACCCCAGCATTGTGGTGTCCAGGAGGAGAAAGGGAATGTAGAGTTCAAGGGACACATTCTGCATTTATTCTGCTGCTGGTTCAGTCAGCCCAAGGTCCTATGTGCTCATCTGACTGGAGTTCTTGACTTTAAATAAATGTGAGACATAGTAGACCTAATTTCCTTATATTGAAGGCAAAATCCTTCTGAAAGCTTGGTGGTTTTGTATATACAAAGGTAGATTATATATATATACAAATGCTAGCACCTTGTCACCTGTGAATTCACCATGTAATTAAACTTCTTCTGAAGCTGTACACTTACTGACACGTCTTTTGTAAGTGAAATGAAATCCTTTGTTTTTACATGTTTTGACAATATGAAGTGGGGGCAAGTGAAGCAGAGTCTTAAAATCCCCGGTGCATCTCTAATGGAGCCTCTTCTTGTTGCTTTGTACTAGTCTCAGGAGTGAAAACAGAGCTCATTGAAAAAAAAAAAAAGCGTTTCCTTTATGTCAAAATGAGGAACTATTGATTTGTAATTGTATTCTCCAAGAAAAATCACTGGTCCCTTCAAACGGGAAAAAAACTTTTGCCTTGCAATCCTGTGAGCTGAGGCCGCATGTTCGAAGTCAAAGGGAAGCCAGAGGAAAATGGCATGCAGGAGGTCAAAGCAGTTCACATGGCTCATCGACAGCTGTTTGCACCATATGACAGATCTAAAGGCAACTTCAGAGCTGTCTGTACAATATGTGGAGCTTACCAGAGATATAGAAGCGGCTGCTTTAATGTCATTTCCCATAAAAAAAGTTGGTAAATTTGGCACTGTATTTTATGGACTGCAGTACCAATGACAGCCTTCATTTATGATGTTGACTAACCTGATCTCTATTACAAGGTGACCCATTTTGTGAATGGGGGAAGGGCTGTAGACATTTTCCACCTAGAATTCAGTCAAGCCTTTGACATCATTTCCCACAGTATTCTCCAGGAGAAACTGGCTGATTATGACTTGGATGGGTGCACTGTTCACTGGGCAAGAAACTTGCTGGATGGCCAGGCCAGAGAGTGGTGGCAAATGGGGTTATAGCCAGTTGCTGGCCAGTCACAAATGGTTCTCCAGGGCTCAGCAATGGGGCCAGTCCTGGTTACTGTCTTTATCTGTAATCTGGACGAGGGGATTGAGGGCACACTCACTTTGCAGACAACACAAAGCTGGTGAAGGGTGATGATCTGCTGGAGGGCAGGAAGGCTTTACAAAGGCATCTGGACAAGCTGGATCATTGGCTAAGGCCTTCAACAAGGCCAAGTGCCAGGTTCTGCATTCTGATGTCAGCAACCACATGAGGGCTTGGGGCAGAGTGCCTGTAAAATTTCTTTGTGGAAAGGACTTGGGATTGCTGGTTGACTACTGGGTAAACGTGAGACACGAGT